>KB703837.1:0-21593 GCA_000349165.1 Anopheles christyi | reverse complement strand
AAGGAAAACCAAGGATTCTCTGAATACAAGACCCCAAACAAGAACTCTACTTCTTCTTCTTCTTCTTGCTTGTCGTAAACGACCCACGAGGTCATGCCGGCCTTATACAGGCTTTCTAGACTTATGTTTTACCACGTAGCCGGATAGTCAGACCTTGCTACGGGGGGACAGTCCGGATGAGAATTGAACTACATCCGGCCTTTACAGGAGCCGGCGCGTCATCCGTCAGACCACCGGGCTGCCCCATTCTATATATTGAACGGTATTTAAATGTTTTGCATCCTTTTTCTATACTTTTCATGTATACAATTTATTAACATAGGAAGGAATGAGAAGCTGTTTCTATTTTGATTACATGACAGATAATTTCCATGTCAGTATCACGTAATGGTGCTTTAACTATTTAACTTTGTAGATATGCGAGTAACAGCACATACTGGTATTTCATTCTTAGCTATGCGCAGTATGCAGGGGAAGAGGAATGTCATGGTTGTTTTGTTAGTAGACGTACAAGCATCCACATTTTTTATGTTGGCATGGTTGTTTTGCTTAACATGGAATGAATTGAAATATTTGCATGCGTGCCAAATGTCTCAGTAAGAACTTGAATGTCGAAGACTATAATCACTGTAATCGGAATTACTTATGAGTGATGATGTCTAGTATTATTTAAGTTCAAGAAAACGACTGTGTTACGTAATTTATAAACAGTAACAGGGACGTGTTAAAATTGATGGATATCTTGACTTACTAATAAAACACTCATTACAATGGTTTAAAGTGTTACAAATTCAATAAGTTGTTAAGGACGCTTAATCAAACAATTTAACAAAATTGGTATCAATTGGCTCCAATTATACTTCAGTTCCAAACAGCGTTGACCCGTAACCACATTTATCGTGGAGGTAAGCGGCTATTGAGTGACTAAAATGCTACGAATTGCTTAAGGTTTATAAATTTCGTACCTCAAAAATAAGAATTTGCAATAATGAGAGAGAAACATTACGCAAGAAATGCTCTCCACCCCCACTCAACGCTGTAAGTATGTCTACCCAACAGAATCTCAGGAGTGTATAAGAATCCCGGCTGCGTGCAAATCTTGTGTATCTTAATAGGTATAACGCAGTGCTGTTTGTCATCGCTGTCATTCGATTCGTAGATTTGTAGCGAAATATTATTCTTAACCATACAGAGAACTGCAAGAAGTTTTAACATTCCTGTGCATACTGCCCCTTTGTTTTTGATTAAATTTCTTCCACTCCGCTTCCGGTTAAGAAGAATAATTCACAATACCTAAGTATTTTCTATTTCTACCAACAATGCACCATCTTCACTGCAAGGCTGAAGCCATTGAAATGAACAACAAATTATTGCTGATACACAAATTATACATTCTTTAATTGTTCAAAAAGTTATGGATTGTCCCTCACAAATTTCCTACTAATCACAAGAATAAACAAAATCCATTCTCCTAAATTCCTTCATAGTATTGATGTACGGCCAACGCTCCAATAGTGGTACTCTACAATACTACACACTGCAATCAACATATTTTTTAAATAGATCTTTCGACCTAACAACATACTTGTTATGTTTCCAATTCTCATATAAACAGCGCTCTCCATACGTGGGACTGACTATCCTGCTATTGGTAAACTCAAAGTCACTGATAGCCAAGCCCATTAGTGGCTTAAGCAGGCCGACTACGGTTGTTGAGCTAAACAAGAAAACATATCTTTCAAGCAGCAAATCAAGTGGAGCTTTGTATCATTTTCCCATTTTTTGTGTTTTTACCAAAGTACAATTAAAGGTACCAAACACAAACAAGTTACTGCAGTGGTCTCAATTATAAAATCAGATAAAACTGTCAGTTTTGTTAAAGCCATCTACATTTTTTCTATTTGGTTTTTATTTTTACAAATATAAGTGTTATAAATCCATTTCACATGAATAGTTAACAAAAAGAGTGCCCAAATGCATCTACACCGTACACAATATGCATTTTATTATCGTTTTAAATATTTGTCCTCACTACCACTACTTTAGGAATATTATACCACGACTATAATTATATTTAAGCTTTTAAGAAAAAACCCGTCCTGTATTTTAATAATAAAATAAAATAGTTATATGCTTTCAATTGGCCCGGTGATACTAAAATGTATCCAAGTAGCATGAAACTTTGTACATCGCCTATACATGTCAAAATTGAAGGTGGAATATTTCTTCCTTTGTGGAAAATTGAATTTATGGTATCAAATTTCATAATTTGAAAAGCATTTAAAACTGTGGGTAAAAATCAAGCAAGCCGGTTTGAAACATGAATATTGAACTAAGAATAATATACTTTTAATAGATTGATTCTCTCCGACGATTAAGCGTGTTTTGATTTGGTCTGGTGACATTTTTTTCCTGGCTGAATTAATGATAATTACTAGTCCTCCGCAATTTGCTCCATTTCCATTTGTTTTTTTAGAGATGGCAAAATTAACTATGTATAGCACCTAAATTTCACAACGTTTTATGAAAATTTTTGATTCCCTGGAAAAAAATAGCTTGGCAAATCGATGAGAATATACATCAGTATTTTAGAGGGTCCACGGTGAAGTCATGATCTTTTTTTTATCAAATATTTAAGGAAACATATTACTTAAAACTATCGAACAGTATTTAAAACATATTAATGGAGGGGTGTTTGACGTACATTGGATTACATTGAACACATAAGAATTTCTTAACCAATCACAGTATCGTTTTTCCAAACAAATGAACCAAATAACGTAGATTATGAATCAGCGTACGAGATACAGAGCTAAAGAAACCTAGAGCTAAGCAAAAGGAAATAAATGGTTCCGTGGGGTAAAACCTTCTATTTCCCGGTATTACCGGATAAAACCGGGTATTTGTCATCGCTAGGAATAGGAATTATTTTTGCTCTAACATTATTAATGTGGATGGAAGTGGAAATATAATTCGTCACGTTCTTCTTTTTCTTCTTTGGTGGGCCACTCATGTTTGAGCACGTTGTAGTGACATGGCCAGGTTGCCAACCGTTCTCCAGGATGCTTGGTCCAGGGCTGCTTCCCTTCATCCTCTTCAGCACCCGACTTCCGACGGGTCCTTCTCCACCTGATCCAACCCCCGAGCTCGCTGCGCGCCTCTGCGTCTAGTGCCGGACTGCGGTTCGCTTAAGAGCACCTGCTTGGTGGAGCATGGGTCCGACATCCTCCACACATGTCCTAGCAATCTTATCCTGCCGGCTTTCGCCACTGTCAGGATGTTCGGTTCGCCATACACCTCAGCAAGCTTGTGGTTCATCCTTCGCCTCCAGACACCTCCGCTTGGATGGTCCAGGACTCATGTCCATAAATGACCACCGGGCGTATCGTATTTCGAAGTTACGAAAGTTCCAAGATAGCAGAACTCCTCCACCATCTCGAGGTTGTAGCCGTTAACTAATACAATGCTTCCCAATCGGGCCCTATCACTGTCAGAGCCACCGGCAAGGAGGTATTTTGTCTGCTTCGCATTGATCGTCAATCCAATTCTAGGTGATTCACGTTTCAGTCGGGTGTACGCCTCGCACACGTTCTCTGTCGTCCTGCCGATGATATCGATGTCATTCGCGAAGCCAAGAAATTGAAGAGACCGGTATAGAATCGTGCCTCGGATTTCGGTGTCCAAACTTGCGCTTCGCTTCACACCTTTTAGAACGATGTTGAAGAATTCGTCACGTTACGATTCACGAATAATCAGAAAAGTCAGTTTTCCAAAATTATCAGTTATATTAAGCGCAAGGTTAAATTGACTATCTTTAATATTTATGATACCGTTAGTTGTTAATATTAAAGCATTTAAAAACAAAAAAGGCTTCAACATCAATTGTGAAATATAGTCTGTGTTAATGTTGTCAATTATTAACATACAAATTTATCCATTTATTATCCATTGGCCTGTAAAATGCATATTATGAAACAATCCAAATTGCTTGTAAAACATCCGTTTCACCGGATATTGGGGATTTTTCCCAAAAATTGAAAATTTCCTATATAGTACTGGTGCTGATGCCATGCAAAATACCTTGTGAAGCCTGCTGAAGTGCCTTCCATGCTGAAGACACTGTTATGCCGTGTGCAAACTTATGCTGCAGAATTTTGTGTAGAATGGAACATGTAGCAGAAGAACGGTTCATCCTTTGCATGAGCTTTCCATGTCCATTGTGGATCAATAGATACAAAATCGGTCTTTCCAGATATATAAGTTGACGACAGCCGATGTTGAACCATATCTTTCTCCAATTTAGGGAAAGTATCTACAATATTTTTTTTAACTTCGGGAAGTATTTCGGTAGGTTTTTCGTTTATTTATTTGGCTGAAATGATCTAGGATGTTACTATTGGTGTGTATACATCTGCGAGGCTGTTGTTCCATCAAGCTATGAAGAGAAAAGGCACTTGGATAAAATAGACATTGTTTTAGCATAACATAAACATAACATTAATTTGCTGGTGCTGGCTGAAAATCATAATATCTGGAGTACTACACAACAACGAGGAAAACTCCAAGAGCATGCTCCACGCAAAACAATTAACTACCTAAGGACTAGTTGAAAGACATGACATCTGTGGGATTCAAATGCATTTTAATGGTTATTTGTAAGCTGTACCTGATACGGTCCTTTGATGGCAAACTTCACCGATATACACGATACGAAACTTTTTGGTGGCTGTACGCAATTCGATTGTTTGATGACGAATCTGACCAATACCATCCCAGACTGCTGCGTAAAAAAGAATCGTGTTCACGCGATATGAATCTAGTTGGTTGGCATCAAGTCTTAATAATTCTATGAATAAACAGGTTGGCAGGGCGACATGAGGTAGTTGCGAAAAGGTTCGTGTTGTCCGTCAACATCGGATAATATTTTTGCAGGAAAAAGATTCGCCAACTCTGCTCGAATGCACCAACACATTGAAAAAGTGAAAATTTGAGCAGGTTTAGTATCATGTAAACGGACCTATTAGGTTTGTTTAAATGGCACGCATCTTTTATGGCGAATCTTACCCATGCCATCATACAAAACTGTCAAAATAGAACCGCGAACCTTTTTTGTGACACGAATCTAAGTGTGGACAAAAATGTTGAGTTAGCAAAATTGTTCACAACAACGGCTTCTTGGAGGATCAAAACCATGAAATTAACAACGTTTGTCCTTTTAAGCCAAGGGAGCAATCCGAATATCATGTTTAAACTGGATAAAAACAATGTTTCTATGGGCCAGGCAAAATATTGCAAGCAAAGATTCTTGCTATCCTTCAACCTGTGGAAGGCATAAGCTGCTCGAAAAAGATTCGCTAAACCCTGCTCGACTTCTATATTGGGAAAAACGTGCGTTTGACAGCAACATTCGAGCATGGTTCGTTCCGTCTAAACGGGCCTATTAGGATCGTTTGCTTGCTTCAGACATGCCTGTTTCGGTACAATTAAATTTTTTATTGATTTTTTTTTGGAAAATATTTTTTTTCCGTTTGATCACAACTGTTTAACATCGATGTTTTAATTATCTCAGCAAACTAAACATGCATTGTTTTTATTTGTCATTAAAGTCTTGTAAGGTAAATAATTAAATTTAGTAGTTCTCGTTGTTTAAGCAAATTAACTCTTAAATATTCACAATTACCTCCGCCGAAAACGAATAACGAAAGCACTGTGGGAATTAAAGGGATTAATTGCGAAAGCAACAAAGATAAAACATTTGTCATTTGACTAACTGTTTGCAAGCGTAAAATTTGAAAAATGACCAGAATTATAAAAAATCTATTTATCAAAAACAATTTCAATTTACATAATAAAATAATAGTAAAACATTAATGTAAAGTCGTTAAAGTCGTTAATTATTCATGATAATTAGTTTCTTTTTGTAATACAATGCTTATTATCTAGATAATCTATAATATTCAACCATTGAAGCAAAACAGTAAGCGTTGTCATTCATGTCGATGACATAATTTAAAAGTATTTTATTTTAAATATGTAAGTGGCAAGCATGGAACAATTTCAATGCCTATATTACATTTTTTAGATTTTTCTTATTATTACTTATTTCGCGCAGTAAACTTACTATTTTTTAAACAAAACAAATAACTTATTTTACTCCATTTCGAATAGTTTATAATGCATGCACAAAAATATTGTTAAAAATTCCAATTTTGTAAAACTTAGATGAAAGTCATTTTCACTTAAAAATGTATTCCACAAACTTAAGGCTTGCAGAAGCCATATATAATTATGGCCATACATGGTACACTTATGCAGACTAACAAACATTTCATATTACACCAGCTTTCATAAAGATTTGCGATGTTACTGTGATACAAAACACAAAAAACGTTATCAATGCCCTACTCATAGCACTAACAGGCTCATTTTAGTCAAATAGGCTTATGTAATGTGATTGGATGATTGGTTGTTTGGTTGGCTAAGCAATTTTATGATATCTTTAAAGACGCATTGTTTCAGCAGACTACAGCAAAACAAAAAGACACGAAAGATAATTTTATATTTCCTGGATTGAGGAACGAATTAGGTGGATTATTGTTAAGCAAACAATCCATAATACACTTATATCGATGTGTTTTAAAAGAGTTTTTGGTGGGATTGATTCAGAAGTCGTAATTTAAACTTTTAAAAATTACAAACATAAACAGTATTAGGAAACATTACACTTCATAAGTACCATTCATCAGGTAAAATCAAATAAATCACGTAACAGAGAACGTTTTATATTGTATTCCCTATTTGTGATTCCAATAGTGCACTAATATTGAGGTTTACCCTTTTTGATAGTTATCTGTTCTATTAGAATGATAAAATGATAAAAAAATATCTCGACTTTTTTATCATTAAATATCTCAATTGGTGTATCGAGACTATCTAAAAACCAACAAAACATCGTTTGATTGAACCATTTTGATGGGAAAATTAAGGTAAAGGGAATTAACACCACATTCATTTCCAGAAAAAGCAGTGTACATAACTGCCACAACTAATCCATGGTAGTGAAAAGCATGCCAGCCGGTCGCCATCATTCTGAAGCTTAAGACATATAGAATGGGACGGCATGTGACCCTCAATTCCTTTACTCGACCCTATCCCTTCCATTTGTAATGTGTTGCTTCATTTACCCGGGGTTAATAAATCATTGTACATGCAAGCTAGGAGCACATCGGCCATGTTGGTACACCCGTTTCCCAACACGCCATTCCAATACGATGACGCAAAGCAGAGGATGAAAGTACGTTTACTCGTTCCAAAAGCTGAAGATAAAATAAATGTCGCTAGGACCCGATTCGGATAAAAATCTACCGATGTCTTCAGGAGGTAGAAAGAAATACACAAAGGTGCTGGGTCACATTTTACCTCACGAAATTTACGGTTTTAAGGGTGAAAGAAAGACATTTAATTGATTTATTCGATACTTTTTCCTACTTTCTTGTCCCACCTTTTCTTTTGATTTCAGGGTTTTACACACGATCTGATCCCAGATACCGTTATTTGGAAGCTGATTAAAAGTTAAAAAGAGAATATATTATTGTTTGTGTGTCTTTTACTGGTATTTCTTCAGTTTAAAATTTCCCTATGTATAAAAAATTTATACATTTTGTAAAAAAAAAAAATTATAATGAAACACGATAGAAAATTATTCTATCAAGGGGGGCTTTTGTCGCTTTTTAACAGTTCACAGAAAACATACAAAACATGCATATAATACGTTGAATATATATACGTATATATATAAATATATGTAAGTCGATTTGTATTGAATTCACCTTTCTATGGTGGGTGGTTTTCTCACTTTTTATCTTCTTATTTTGTCGTAAACGTCCTACGTAGTCATGCCGGGGTTACTTAGGCGTACTAGACTAAACTATGTCATGTAGCAGCAAGGTCGGAAAGTAACTGTGTCCCGTAGTGCATATTCACATTTAAAAGACACTAGTATTGTTAATTGTGGCCCGGTGGTCGAGTGGCAATGGCTTATTGTTGACAAACCGTAACAAACTGAATAACAGTACTTTTTCGTTAGTTTGCTTTGGATATTTACTTCAATGTAAATGTATTCTTTTACAGTACAAATGAGGGTCAAGAAATATTACCCATACACTATTTATGTATTCGTTGTTGTGAATGTTTTCTCTAAAGCGCCAAGTTTTGCTTCGTTGTCACGAATTTTCGTCTTTAAGGCATCAGTTTTTAACTGTACGTTTTTTTGTACATAATATGATAAGTATTCAATAACATAACATGTTACATAAAAGTTGTAATCAGTTCTACAATCGTACATATTGTCCATGGAACTCATATACTAAGATAATGCATTTGGTTCTAACTAGAGGCAAAAATAGGCGCCATATAGGCAACGCTTGCAACAACATTATCAAAAATTGATGAATAAACATTGATGCACACTGTCAACAATTGGTTACTTATACTCAAAATGTATCAGCAACGACAATGAAGAGTATGAGCAATTTTAACTGAAATGTATTTTTCTTGGTCGCGTTTGATTATTTTTTATGGCATTCGTTGGTGCGTTCATTCAAATGTAGATGTCTCTGCTGTACATAACCATAGAACTCCAACAAACCCATGAAACGATTTACACATTTTCAAACGGGTGTGTGTGTGTGTTTGTATATGCCTATAATGATGGGCCCTATATATCCATGCTTGTGTGAGTATGTTCGAGTATTATTTATCGAGTATCCAGTATTCTAAACGCGGTGAAGGTGTGCCTACATTTGTAGATGCTATGAATCGTAGTTAGGTTTGTGTCAACACTGTTTCAGTTTTATAGCATTGTTAAAAAGCCATAAATATGTTACAGGTATAGAAACGGAGGTTGCTGGATTACATGCATGCTTTCCTACAAACTGATTTGAATACATCTGGCACTGTATCATTTAATGACAACTTACATTATTACTGTACCAAAGCTACTAACTAAAAATTCATCAACATAAAAGCAATACAATTATTTCGTAAGAAACATGCTTTGTTCTGGTTATGCGTGAAAAGTGATACCTTTTTATAATCAAACTATTCTGCATGCATGCTATGCCGAAATCAATGAATGAATCTATAAATGTATGAACGACCAAGAAAAAAAGGAAGCGTAGAAGGATGATTCAAATGAATGAAAATAAAGCTTGAAATACATACATATAGTCAGAAGTCATCACTGTTGGCCATGGCAAGAGGAATTCCCACATAAAATTGAAAGTGATCATAAAATAAACCTTGCCATAAAACAGTCGTAAAAAAGAAATAATATACATAGCTAACGGCCCATTCAAGACGTGTGATTGTATCTGTAGTAGCGAATTGCTTTAAAACTCTTCATCCAAATCGAGGAGCTGCGAAATGTGTAAACAAATAAGTGAAGAATGAGATTAAATTTAAGATTGTCTCTTCAAAATATAATCCAGCAATAACCTTATTCCTCCGAACACATCATTGATCATGCAACATTTTTTAAGTTGATTGATTTCGTTAAAGAAAATTAAGTAACTCTTCCATCATTTAATTTCTCAAGCTATAAACACATTTAAGTTCACATAGTTCAATATATCATACCGAACTGACTTTTATTTATACAGATGGTAGAGCCGTCCAAAACGGCTGGCAATTAGGAGGGTTTACTTAAATTGGACCATAAAATGATAATAAAACAGCCACCAAGTATAAACCGAGACAGAAGACGTGCTTACCATTTCATTTCTCATTTAGGTGTTGAGTTTTGTTTGATGACTTTTGGTTCACGAGTTTTACGACTCTTTGACAGCTCTTGGTGCCAACGATTGTGTTTCTATTTTACGCATCGTTAAAGAATGACAATAAACGTAGCACCGGCTTACTGTTATGCTGGTCACTTGTGGACATTGCTTCATCAATCGCTGTACAAGAACGTATTTTTAATGACACGATAACAAAATTAGTGTCTTTATAGCTTAAACTGCCTGTAAACACTTGTAAAAATGATTTACTGCTTTCGTGTTGAATCTTAAGGTGGTTAGGTTATGATTGCGTGATTTACTGTGGTTTTATTGCGATAAAACAGATACACAGTTGCAAGTGTAGGATTTCAATCATTAGGTTATGGATTCGAGTGGTTTCCTTTTTAAAGAGACTGCAATTGTTGCATTCTTTTTCCTGATCGAAAGATCAATCGTCTAAGAAAATCATACAAAATATTCCATTTATCGAATATAAATTTGTCTATAAAAGTCAAAAAAATTTAATGATTGTACAACTATTGTATTTTTTATTTGAAATGTTGTTCTAAGCGGTTAATATATTTCGTTGTTTCTTTGGACATTTGCGACACAACATTTTCCTTGTTAAACATTATAATGTTCGATACATGTTTCAGTACTTTAGCAATCAGTTGGAATCGTCGTTAAGCTTACACGTTAGTGGTTACATTGAAACTTATACGACTTAATTAAACTTATCTTTAAAATATAAACAATATTTGATTTTCCTGATGAAAAACATTGTAAAACAATCTTTTTCGGGTTTTGGTTCATTGCAACATGATAATTTCTCAAAAAGTACTACAATTGGTGATTTATTCAGTGCCATGGAAATTTACTATGAGGTGTTTGTTTAATTGTTATTTTAAGCTGTTTCCTTAAACGACATTTTTTTACAAAATTACAAAGTACAAATACAAAAGAGGCTTTTAAATAAAGGGTTTTTTTTATTAGCTTGAAGTTAATGACTTATCACAACGTTAACGACAGCTTTACAACTGCTTGTATGAAATATTTATATCAAGTAATCGTTGAGTCAGTTCTTCCTGGCAGTAGGGGGATGGTACGAATGGGAATTGTAGGAACTATCAGACCACCCGGTGTTCCGAAATCAACGTAAACCTTTTTTACATATTATTTTTTACATATTATTTAATACATATTATATATTATAAATATATATATATATTCTTTATTCACGGACTGCTTAGCCCTCTGAAAAGCACCGTTCACGATGGTTATACATAAGTTACATTTATAGATTACAGACGTAGAACAAGTAATTACACTAGGCGCTTTTCCATTCTGGACCTCTTAAAAAAGCATTACATTGATAATGTTGCCATACTTATACTATACTAAATAAACTAAAACCTATCATGGATTAATTCATCGAGTGAAATGCGGCAAATTGGATTTTAAAATTAACAAACAAGATTTACGCTTTAAAACGTAGGTTATTCCAGCAAGGTAACAAGAGATTAATAAAAGAATATCGAATCTCATTCAATTAAATTCTATTCGCGAAGATTTTCGATTAAATAGAACAAACCACAGCAAACGAGTGTTGTTTTGCGTCAAATGCATCGAAAATAATGCTTTTCACTAGGACTTCATTTACCATCTAAATAATGATGTCATCGTACGGTGACGATGATAATAAAGCGATTAACTCATACTTATCGAGGAAAAGTACAAATATGAACATCGTTCGGCAACCCAGAGCACAAGGTGTAGTTTACGCGAACTTTGTGGAAGTGGTCCAACGACTCCGTCATTTTTAATTGTCGAGGGGCCAAGTGTCGAGTATGCCTAGAAAACCTTACGAAAAAGGGTGCCTGTTTTTATTGCTGTCCAGAAAGCGTCCGAGCAAGTGCGTATGAGGCCAGTACGGGAACTCATTTTCTATGTATGAGCATTTTATGTAAATTTTCCTGGATAGCCCTTACTGTGAGCAGCTTCAAATAACATGGGCAACCTTGTTGAACCAAACTGCTTTACTAACGGAACGAATGGATGATAATAATTTTATGATTCGTAATAATTGCAACGGTCACAGTAATAACAATAATATAACAATTATACTCTCATTTCTCAACAACATTTTTCTTCTTTTCCTTTCATTAAAAACATGACTTGTTTTGGGATGCAAGTTGTTGAATATGCCTCTATTTAGCAAATGATTTTTCCAAACATCGTGCTTCTTTTCAATGGTCGGTGCTTTGGTACACTAATTTTAATCTTTCATTTACTTTTTTTTATCAAATATGTCATATGCTGCAGTTTTTAGTTAATGTTCATAATAAATTTAAGGCAAATTTTGTTACATTTTTTTAAACAATATGCCACCCAAAAGAAGTGCACTATATCAGTAATTTTGTACCATTTGATATAGTTGACATTAATTGCAAAATATATATTTTATCTTGTGTTCTGTTGTATTTAAATGTATAGAAATTGTAGCTCTGTTAAAACCTATATTTAATTGAAGCATGTACTGCAGCTGTGGTATGAATACGTTTCGAAAGCCTTTAAAAGGTTGGCATGACCTAGAAGATCGTTATGCTTAAGACAAAGAAGAATATAAATAACTATCAAAAGAACAGCAATACACAAAAAAATATATATCACGCCTTATCATTGTCCACCAGCAGCCAAAACAAAACTCCCTTTGAACCACAAATATGATTGCATTTCATATGTGAGGTAACCATAACTAAGCCAAGAAAGCGGAACCGCTCTGCAAATAGGCAGAAGTAATTCATAACTCATATTTCGATTTTTCACCTCATAATTTTTCGAGAAACATCGTTTTTGTTCTGCGCCTTTGTTAAGAGACTAGCGTACATAGAAAGGAATGGCAGTGCACTTTTTAGGTAACATTTGCTCGGCGCCAAAAGCAGCGGAGGAAAGAAACAATCCGATTTTTAGAAAACCTTGCCTGAATATCACAAGTTGCAATAAATCAAATTTATCACTTTTTTGAGCTTATGGACCGTCGAAACAAGCATCATCAAGAACATCTCTCGGGAGACTTATTACGTAAGATCGGGCATCGTAGAGCCAACAGTTGGTGCCGGAACAAGGAAAAGAGAAAGTTTTGAGTCCTTTCTTGTTCTTCTTAGATGGGTTGAAAAGACTTTTTGTATTGCCTTAACAGTGCTTTACAGTTCAAGCCCGGCATGACAGTGTCAGAGAAACAATAATGGGCTTAAAATTGCGAAGATGCTGTAAAGCATATTTCTCGTTGTTGGACATGCCGACCTTGTACTTCACTGCAGTGATCACGAATTTGAATAGAAACCCGATGATGAAGGAGAGTTATGTAATATTCAGAGCCAGTCATTTAGATAATTGAATCCTTTAGTTGAACACTTCATTGTCGTTAAGGGATAACAAGTCAACTCTTTGCTTGACCCTTTTCCAGGTAACAGTTATAATTTGAATCACAGTACTGCAACAATTTAGCAAAGATAATTTTAAAATGCTTCTTGTTCTTCAAAAAAAAGTAATCGAAAAAGTATGGTTAGAGCCCGCACGTAACTGTAACAAAAATATATTTTCGATTATAGCCTGAACTGAATCGAAGTTATTTAGAAACAGTTTTGCATTCAGTCCGACGATACCCGTCCCCGTCAGGAAATGTTCGACGAAAGATGGATTTTCGTTGAGTTCGGTCGCTAGAGAAATACCGTGATGAGCATTTTCCCCCCTCTAACGTTCATTTTGCGTATCAGAATCTCGCTCATACTCACATTTTCCATCCCGCTTCACGATACCGAAGCAAAGTTCGGCTTTAACGAAGAAAACACGAGCGCAATTCTGATAATCGTAGCCCTTTGTCTCTTTTTCTCCTGGAATGGCTTTTTAACGAAGATTACCACAAACAAAATGAATCTTGACGGCAAGACAAAATTTTATTCGAATTCGTCGAAATCGGTTCATTCGAAAGATTTCACCCGTTGAAACAAGGCGCGCTTTTATGTTTATTGTTATTGATATTATTATTGCGTGTTCTCGCGAATTCATACTGTGGGGTACGTGTGTGATCTCGGGTTGATAAATTGGTTTTGATCGATTAGGGCAGCTCAACACAGTGGAAAATTGTGTAATTTCGTTTAGCGCAAACCGTCATAGCTAAAACGTAAAATAAGTGGTAAAAAATTGTTTCGAGTTATGTGGCTCATCCACAAAGCGAAAAATACGTGCATATTTAATACGGGCTCGCAACATCGGGTTCGCAGAAATGCTGTTTAAACTACATTAACTGCTATTACTATTCTCTAAACTGGTTTCTATCTGGAGAGTTCTGAGTGATATTTATGAAAAAGTGAAAAACATAATGTCGTGGATGGTGCTGAAACAATAACAAATCAAGTTACGACGCTCAGTTCGATGAGTTATTAGATGAAATCATTCTTGCGATTAAATTGAATCGTGCATTGCCTTGTGGGCAAAGGTGTGAAAATAGTGAGATTTTTGTGCCAACATCAAGTTACTAGAGTATACAAAATAACCATCAATCGCTTCCAACTGTTGTCGATTTGGCGAGATGATGAAACGACTGGGAAAAGGTGCGTCTTGAAATTGTAAACTTTATCAAAGAGTTCAGTGCATGATTGGCAGCTGGAAACTTTGATCATTCCTTTTTGTGGACTATTGTGAAAGACAACTTTGTCGCGACCAAGGTTTTCGTGATCGTGTAGTCGAGTGGTGGTGGACTTGAATTCGTTTTACTTACTTCTGTCTGTTAGCCGGCTCAAATATGAATTCATATTTTGAACAGACCGGGTTCTACGGACATCCGCACCAAGCTGCGGCCGGAATGATGACCACGACAGGAACCCATCATGACCAAACAACGGCTGCAGCAGCAGCGGCCTACAGAGGGTTTCCACTCTCGCTAGGAATGTCCCCTTACACGAACCATCACTTGCACCAAACTCGCACAGCACAGGAGTCACCGTATGATGCGAGCATACAGGCCGCGTGCAAACAAATTTACGAGGGCTCATACAGTTCCAAAGATTGTGGAACAAAGGGCACCAGTGGAAATAACGGCACGGACACAACTAACGGCTACAAAGATGTGTGGAACGCAAACAGTGGCGCGGCGAATGGCGCGGCCACTGGTGCCACTGGTAGTAACGTACCTGCCCAGCAAAACAATTCTGTTCCGGTACGACCTTCGGCATGCACGCCAGATTCGCGCGTAGGGGGCTATATCGATGCATCCGGAGGAAGCCCAGTGAGTCGGACTGGTTCGGCTGCTGCAGCTGGCGTGCCCGGGTCATGGAATACTAACCAATGTTCAATAACTGGGTCAACCGGTGGTCAAACTGCTCCTACTACCGGGCTACATCAGTCCAATCACACTTTTTATCCCTGGATGGCCATTGCAGGTAAGCCTTAATATATTTTGGAATTCATTTTATTTAGTAAGAATGTTAAAGTTAACCTAGAAGGCTATGGGGAGGTGATAACGATAAAAATCGAGTGAAGCTAGTAAAGATGTATCGTATCAAATATACAAATACAATTTATTGAAAATCCTTTGCTAGCCAATATTTACAGTGTTTAAAAAAACGAGTTATGAACGTGTATGCGAATAAAAAACATCCACAAGACATGAATCATCTGTTTTTCAAAAATAATAATACTAAAAGCTGCAATATTCTGTGATATATGTACATCACTCAACAATTGGTTTTGTCTGATGTCTTGCACTCTTTCTCATGCAGATAATCATTCAAAAATGCATGTTGATTTGTTTTATTCACAGATGACTGAACCCGTTATTAGATTGGGATCATTTATGATTTTAGAGGATGTTGTATTCGTCTGAAATATGGTGTGGTGTTTCACATACACATGCTTACCATCTGTATGAGTGTTATGTATAAATTTGCCATGTGAGTGCGTAATAAAATAAGAAGTTTTCAGGCGGACTTTTAAGATTGCTTTCCGAAATTCGCCGTGTGAGAGATCGTGTGCGATCTTGCATTCTTTTGTGAATCTCAAATCGACCCCTGGCATTGCACCATAATTTAAGCGTAAATTTATGAGCTCGTTACCATTGCCCGATATGTTTTCTTATGCATGATTATACGATGTATTTTTTAAGTTGAAACAGATATTGAATTGAACAATATGCATTGTTATTTCATTCATAAAAAATATATGTTATCGGTACACGAAGAATGAAAAGTTTATTAATTGCAATGGGCGTCTATACATAATAAACTTTTTTGGTATTGGTAGTTGGACCAATACATATTTTTATTGCCTTTTACTTCCAATATGTTAACTTTTACAAATAAAAATTATGATTTTAGGAACATTTTTGATAATCTTTTCATTTGGATGGTATTAGTAAGTTTAGTGATAAGGCCTAAAAAACACAAGAATGTGACGAAGTTATGCTACGTATAGCGGGTTGAGAAGTTTTACATTATTTAAAGGCGGCTTCTTTATGATGTGTAAAGATTATAGTGGAACTAATACAGACAAAACTTACGGAAAGTAAAGGGTAGTCTTCGCTTTATTCTTTTTTTGAGATTTAAGCAACAGAAAAACATGATTGAGAGAAGTGTAAAAAAACACACATTGCTAGCGACATGCAATCTTTGTTTTTGAAAGTCCATCGAGGCTGGGATTCAACGATTGGCATGGGTCGATTGTAATTGACGTAGTTAAATCGCTTAAAGACGTGATTAAATTTTATTAATTTCAAGCTGTTCCGGGTGTCTTCGATGCTTCCATGAGTGAAAGTGGGCATGGCAGGGTTCATTTGGTGAGAAGAAAGAGAAAATTGAGTTGTTCTTTGCGATTTGAATCTCTTACCGGTTATCTTGACGTTCCTGCTCTCTTCGAACGAAGTATGCCTTTTTTGTAAACCTTCATTTTTTACTCCCGATTCTTTGTTTCCATTAATCCTGAGGGGAATCATTAAATGAATATAGTAGTTTTTGTATTCGCTCAACAGCCCAATCACTAAAAATATCGTAAGAATCAACTGTTGTTGACTTTCTTTTGTATTTAAAAACGTTTTCCAAACTTTAGATAATTGACTTACTCTGTGTAACAATACTTTTTATTTTCCCGCTCGTTCATTTTTTTATATAGGAATAATAATGTTCTCTAAAGATAGATGTTTCTAGAGCGAAAGCAAACATTATACTCTGATGTACACTCACCATATAGAAGTGAAAGCTCAAGAGAGAAACTCAAGAAATGATCAATAACACGAAAACGAAAACTTGTTCTCCAAGCTGGCCTGAACCAATGGTAGACTTCAAAAGATGAGCAAAGAATTGTCATGTTCTTCTCGCACCAATTTTTTTTGAGTAGAATTGTTTTTTCATCTGAATGCGTCGGCGTTTGTGTGTCAAACGAACGGAGGCAAACCCTTGAAACGGATACATCACTCCACCCAGCATTTTATGTACTGCCGCTGCAACAAATGCACTCTGTATTTGTACCCTAACCTATCTGGCCTAAGATGAAATTCTTACTTTTCATGTTTCCTTATATCGTGCCCTTCGTTCCTTTTCTAGTAGTTGTTGTTATTGGTATTGATGAGATTTTTCTGATGCCGAGAGTAATAGAAAAACATAAATTCTTATAGGAGCATGTTGAATTTATTTTTAGAAACCCTTACATTGTCTAATAAGAGTAGAACAGTCGTAAAAATGAAATACGCTAGGAAAGTTGAATGAAAATTATATCGTATATCATACAACACGCATATAGTGTGCAGAGATATTAATAAAAAAAAAATACATAAACGTTGCTAAAATCGAAACTTAACGTGAATCATCTTTATCCTAAGTTTTTACATTTTTTAAATTATATTTTCTGCTATAAGTTATTCGACATAACAACTTGTCGTGGGTTTCTATTGTCGATTCGACCGAGACCCTTTTACGCAGGACTGTCTTTCCTGCTATGGGTTAACTTATGAGTCAAAGCTAGCCAAACCAATGAGTGGGTTAGGTTATCCTTGACAAGCTGCGGTTGTTGAGCCAAAGAAGAAGAAACATAAAAACAATTGTATCCAATCTTCGTTAAATTTTAAATGTATGCTCAAATCTAAGACCTAAATCTGATTCTAATGCGATTAAAGCTCACCTTATACTGATTTTCCCCTTATACCTTATACTACACCTGTACTGATTGTCTATGATGAATATGATTACATAATAAGTCTAGTTGGATTATGTGCGCCAAATATTTGAATTCTTATAGCGAATGATAACAAGATGATTTCTGTTCTGTGTTTTCTAATGAACTGCATAATAGAGTAACAATGAACTGTATGCGTAACACGATAAAAAATTCCATAGCGCGACATGAAGTGTCATGATCGCATAAATTTTTTGAAAACATTAAATTCTTGGGGAAAAATATGCGATGGGTCCGTTTAAACAAACAAAGGGAAAATCTTATATTATTCGGAGACACTTTTTTCAATAATTTAAAGAAAAAACAAATCGTTATAGGTTGTTCAAAAAATGTGAATGATCTTTATCATTTTCATATACTAAAAAATACGTATTGTTGCAAATTGTTTAGCAAAAAAATGGTAAACTAGCTTCGAAACATCCTAATATTAGCCAGTCGATGCAACGAATAGGATTGCCAATCAATACGACATGGGTCAATCTTCCTGCCGGACTATCTACGTCCTTTTCAGCTGTAGATCAAATGATCACAAACGGATTTCGTTACCTATTTAGAATACATGAAGATTTACTCAAGGCAATATGCATGAACAAGAACAGCGTTGTATCAATAATAAAAATAATAATAAATAAGAATAATAATAAATATCACGTAGTCAGATTTGTCGTACAAGCCGGATGAGAATTGAACTAAATCCGGCCTTTGCAGAAACCGACGAGTCTGTTTATTAGTCCACAGAATTAAACGATCAATAAATCTAGGGAATAGTAATAGACAGAATCATGATTGTGGGAAAACTGTGTATTTAGTGATTGGTGAAGTTTAGTGTTTAAGCAACTTATTTAAAGAATGAATAAAATGAAATACATGTTACCTAGGTTTTAAAACGATGAATTAAATTGCTGCCACAAAACAGATTTTATGACTATGCCACGGAATAGAACCATTTTATAAAGTTTATGGAAGCAAGAAGTCTATAAATAAAAAGTAGACGTTACAAAAGATAAGCAACCGAAAATCCAAACATGTTTGTTAGCATATTTGTATTTTTATTTGGAGGCATTTGAGATAGCTGCCTTATCACACAAGATGCATCAGTTGTTTTGGTTGACGAATAATATTAGTGTTAATTATTTTGTAATTATTTTTGTAACATAAAAAGTTATCTGCTTGTGTCAAGTGTGTGTTAAGTTAACTTTTCTATACACTTCGAAATTCTATTCAGGAGGCTTATTTTATCACACTGTTGCAAAAAAAAAGAACCCAGCCGCATGTGTGGTGCTTAATGGCATAAGGAGTTATGTTTGTCCATTGCAGTGTGTTTTAACCCTTCTGTACATAATTTACAGGAAGAAAAAATAATTTCGTAGATGAATATTCATGACCATATTAAAAACATATAATTGTTTTTATAACACACAAGCCTAGCGTTTTCACGGTTTCTCGCTTTTAGCAAAAACTAACTGAAACCCTAAGAAAAATAAACAATCGATTTGTTTTGCGATTTTTCTTTTCCTCTTCTCCTCGTTGTTTTTATGTGTAATGATGTATTATATTAATAGTGCTTTTGAATTTTATTGTATCAACTGGCGCATATTTAAATTTAATATTCTTACTGATTGAGTTAAAACATGATTTATGCTGTAACCAAAATTTGATAGTATTATAACTACAAAAAAATCAATCACCTGAAATGAGTCATCAATAGTTGAGGATAGCAATGTGTATAAACAATAGTACTTTGCTGGATACTGGTTTAAACAAAGCAATAAAATCGAAGCTTTTCAAGCGCCATTCCTTTTACAACAAGAGCTTAAAAAATTAATTGAAAGAAATTAGTATCTGGTTACCAAACTGAACATTTATAAACATACTCTTACATCAGCCTTCTGTTCATCTTAGGGGGAGGCTCGTTCAATAATGACGAATCTGTTTCGAATTAATTGCCCTAATGAATCCACGGGTGGGCGCACTGCGGTATATAGTTATTGTAGTGGGGTTTATGAGACCCCAGGACTTCTTTCTCAACAGCTACCACAGCAAGTATGTTTGAAAGGTGTTGTTTCCAGATAACGTATGAACAAAAAACAACGGTTGCAAAAACGGTGCAATAAATCATTCCACCTAAAACGGCCACCTTTACGATATGAAAATGGAAACAGAGTACAATGCTTTTCTTTTCTTCATATTTTGCTTCATTATTTTCGGCATTTCAATAAGAGTGAAATTTAATTCACTGCTGAATACAATACGCAGACGCATGCATTCTTATGGATACAAGATCAGAAAGTTGGACTGTTGGCAGGTGTCAAGGTGTCAGAGTCCCTTGTACCAGTGAACTATATTCACCGGCGTCTGATTACAGAAGCTCCTGGCATGCGCAAAACAGTGTCTTCTTCCATGGAAGATAAGAAATACGATAGAATGAAAGGCGAAGAATGAATAGAAAACGGAAACGGAAGCTCTATTCAAAAGCAATTCCGGAACTAGGAAGCTAGGAATTCAATGATGGTAGTAACGCAACAGATATTCAAAACCTATATGTATTTACGTTATCATCATCATCTGCATAAGGGTATTTTTTACCTTATCCGTTTCAACTACGAAACCACACGATACACAGGGATTGATGATGGATTATACAAGCAAGATAACAACACATCATACAATTTCAAACCACGAGTTCGCTCCTAGCATTGTCTGCTAACTGGTAAGGAAAGAACGAAGCAAACATTAAAAAACGAAGGTAAAACATGCTGTTCGACAGCACTTGAATCGCAGAAAGAGGCAAACTTTATGCAACCTTTAATCCTGCTCAAAGAAAGAAATGTTGGTAGGAAGACCATAGTGATAATATAGCATCACACTCACTCACACAACGACAACCTCACGAAACTCCATCAAATGTTCCCGGAGTGGCATACATTCTGATGCATAGGCATAAAATCATAACGAAAACAACTTTTCTGTATTCTTTTCATTCGATCTTTCTTGTTTCTTTTAACTGCAATCGACACTATTCTTCTTTAACGTCTGCTTAATACCTCATTCTTTAAGATGCAATATTTTGATTTATGATTTGTTTTCATTCCACATTTACATGCTGTTATGCATCCAACCGTAGTTTGATTGCACATTCTTGTGTCACAATCCAAGCTGGTGCTAGCATAATGCTATGTATTTATTTTATTAAAGGAAACGTTTTGTAGATATTTTGTGTATTATACTTGTTTTTGAGCTTTTCAAAACCCGTTTCAATAAAATAATTTTAATTTAATAAAATTTTAAAAAATTTTAGGTTTCGAGCATAATTTTTTCAATTTGGATTCTGTTTGTTCGTCTGTGTTTGATTCTACCCAGCTTTTTTAATACTGACCTTGTAAGTTTTGCTAGGTTTAAAGTCTTAGTTCTTTAAAAGACTCGACTATGTAAAATGACAGACTTGTGTTGAACGGTGAAGTTAGAATTATCTGCTAAATTAACATTATAAAAAACTTTTTAATAAGGCATTTTGCGCTCCAGTATCTGTTTATTATTCTTTTTGTTTGACGTAAACGACCTACGAGGTCATGCCGGCCTTTTACAGGCTTACTA
>KB703826.1:0-21535 GCA_000349165.1 Anopheles christyi | reverse complement strand
AGCAAAATCCAAGGTTTGTTATTGTTTTGATTTTCGGCAGAAGCATACGTAAATGAACTGCCAAAAATCAACATTTATCGTGTTCCTATTTTCGGCAGCGTTTAATATGAAAAATAAACTATTTATAGGCATTTTTAAATTCAGATGAGTCGTGTATAAAAATTAAAACAATTTAATCTTTCATAAAAACCATACTTGAATTTTTATCATACGCTGGTTCTCTTAATCACAAAACCTGCCGAACTATTGTCTGACATCCAATCGGACGAAAAAAATAAAACTCTTCACAATTATTTCAATATTTGGAGAAATATCGAATCAAATGCTGTTAAACTTCGTATTTGAAGATTAGACATTGAAGTTTTCGTTTGAAAATTGTTTTAAGAGCCATTTACTACCGTTCGAACCAAAACGTAGTAGTGTAGAAACACAGTGAGAGTGCAACTGTCAAATATTCCTCAGGCATTCTTGTTTAATATGAAACTCGCCCAATGTAGAAGCGGTATAATATATCAATTGACAGTCAGGACAGTCAAATCTTGGTACTTGGGAAAAATTGCGTTCCGTCTCGCACTCTGCCGCGGTGGCCAACATTTTCTAGAGCAAGTGTTACCGAGAGAAAAACTACAAGAGGGTTTTCCCTGTTTTGATATTTTTTAAGCTGAATACAACATCTGTGCTTCGTTTCTTGTGCTCCTGCACTTTTGCTTCGCCGCTGTACTGTAATAAGCTTCCGTTTTACGCTGGCGATAATCGTTTTCAATGTTCGGAGTGAAAATAGAAAAGAGAAACGGCCAATGTCACCCTATCGTTTGAGGTGGCACAAGTGTAGCGCACCTCCCAATTCATGAAGGGGGAAAACAGTGCTTTTAATCTATAGTGTAATGACCAGATCGAATTTCTTTTATCATAAGGACGCATAAAGCTCGCATTCCACTACACTGAGGGTGGCACATTCCTTTGCGTAACTCCTCGGTCGTATCGCCACTTGGCTGGCAAACGAAAACCCATCGCTTCTGATAGTAGTACCACCGAATCGAGACTACACCAACCGTCGTGCCTCCCCGCTGACTACTCTACCCTCCGCCCATTCAACGGAGAAGAGTGTTCTATCAGGAAGCTAAAAAAAAGGAATATACCGATACCGAAAATGACATCATCAGCAGAACTAGAAACCTTGCGGTCCGAAATCGAGCGTCTAACGCGGGAGCTGGATCAGGTGAGCAGCGAGAATATTCAATCTGCCAAATATGGTCTTGGATTACTGGAGGAAAAGCAGAACCTGCAGGTGAAATGTGAAGAGCTAGAATCGCTCTACGAGAACACCAAACATGAGCTCGACATTACACAAGAGGTAAGTTTTGCATACCACAGGTAGCACGTTTGCTTGATAACATACAACATGCATACAACAACTCGAAAAGCGCATCTTTTACGCCGAAAAAAAGGTTTACAGGAGGCAATAGTATCATCAGGTGCATACTAGTAATGCGCAGGGAGTGCAAAGCTATATGCCACGCCAACCACTTGGCTTAATTTTCACAATCTAATGATTCAACGCACATTTTAGTCTCATTTCGTTTTATTTCATTTCACCTGCCATGGCAGAAGCGAAATGGGTGAAATTTTCATTCGTGTATGCGGTTACGGAACAGGGTATGGCAAAGGCGGCAGCCGCAAAGCTATTGGTAATTGCTTTCTGTTATTGTAACTACGATTACTACGATTTCATTTGAAATGCAATCGAAATCAGAAACGGGTAATTGGTGCAACTTCACATCTTTTTGTAATTTTTTTTTGTGGAAGGGGTTATTAGGATGTGAAAACGGATGAACAGTATTTTCGTCATCGAATTGTAGTGTCTCTTCTACTTTATGTCTGCTATTGATGATGCGATGTCTATTCTTTCTTTTTCGCGACTAACGAAACCCATGGACCAAATCAGCACGTGCATGGGTTCTTAAATTGCTTTCCAATTAGGCGGTAAGTGCTCGATTCTGCTCCCGAGCTATTGATCAATTTCATAACTGCAGGGCAGTAGAGTTGAGCAAATAATTGTTTTCATTTCCTCAACTCCATTTTCCGCCTTCCGTGGGTCATCTTCGCGCTCCAACAACCATCGACTGTCGTCGGAAAGTGGGGATAAGCTTGAATGCTTTCAATATCTACGAATTTTCCCCGCAAGAAAGTGGATAACGTATCCGGCCGATAGTGCCGGATACCTGTCGATGGAAAATCATATTGGACCATGGCGAAAACGAAATAACGCGTGAAACATGTGCAACATGATAGTGTGTTGTGGTTGAATAGATTTTGGGCTCTTGTTGTTTTACCTCTTGCCTTTTTCTTTAATTTTCTCTTGCACGCCAATCGATTTTAGATAATGCTCCACATGTATACCGGTGTGCTCATTTATCGATACCGGCAAGTCTTGTGCAATGTAACATCTTAATGGCCGGTATGCTAAACCATTTCAGTTGCATTTTGAAGGTCAATAATGAGCGGAACTGTATATACGATCACTGTACCTCCTGTAGTAACACATAGTGTTTAACATAATTTAACATTTTTTCGGACATTGTACCAGTTAACAAAGAATTAGCAGAAAAGTCTAAACGAGCGAGTAAATAATTAGGCTAACAGAGTGCAAGCAGCTGTTTAAAACTGTTTCAATTGTTTTATTTCAACTGCACAATATAATAACATAAGTTAATATTTTATAGGCTTTACAAAAATTTCAAAAAACTCAACAAGTCACCACCAAAACAGGCATCGAGCAAGAAGATGCGTTGCTTAACGAGTCGGCAGCGATGGAGACATCCCTCAATATGCAGATTGTGGAGCTGGAAAATGAAACTAAACAGCTGCGACACGAGCTAGATCGTGTGACGAGTGAACGAGATCGCATGCTGCAAGAGAATGCTGAAATCGGGCGCGACAAGTCTGGTACCGAAGCGGAGCGAGCACGGCTTAAAGCTGAGCTGAAGGATATGAAATATCGCGAAGCTCGGATGCTAGCCGATTATTCGGAGCTGGAAGAAGAAAACATTTCCCTCCAAAAACAGGTGTCCAGTTTGAGGAGCTCCCAGGTTCGTGTGGAAATAGCAAAAAAGGATAAGAAAATTGGTTAGTAACCACGGCACAAAACAATCTTCATATTATTTCTCTTTAGGTTGAATTTGAAGGCGCTAAGCATGAAATCCGAAGACTTACGGAGGAAATCGAGCTACTGAATTCACAGGTGGAAGAGTTGGCTAGTCTTAAGAAAATAGCTGAGAAACAAATGGAAGATGCCTTGACTGCGCTGCAAGTTAGTATAGTTTGGTTTTTTAAAACTTTTTACATTTGAGGCTTTTTTTAGCCTAGTATAGAAACTATTTTATACATTTTGTCTTTTCTAGGTTGAAAGAGAAAATAAATACGCTTTGAAGAAAGAGCTTGATACACATATCAACCGTGAATCAATGTACAATATTAGTAATCTGGCATATAGTATACGTAGTATGGAAGAGAATGCTCTGAACAGCAGCGATTGTGAAGAGGAAATCCCAGCATTGAGGTGAGTGATGAATGCTTGAATGGCAGTATAACTATATTGAAGCTAATGATTTTAATTGCGAATTTGCAGAGATTCTACCCTGAAAAGATTAGAAGCTACCCTCGAAGCAGAAACAGCGGATCTTAAATCACCCGATGCAACAAAGGGAGATCTCTTCTCGGAGATTCATCTGAATGAGCTTAAAAAACTCGAAAAACAGTTGGAAACAATGGAAACTGAAAAACTATGTCTGACCGCTAATCTACGGGACGCTCAGCAAAATCTTGATAAAAGCCAGAACGACTTGCAAAACTTTATGGCCAAATTAATGTTACTGGCAGCACATGTGGATGCTCTTCATACGCTCAAGAAACAAATACAAATCGAGGAAAATATAACTGGTAAGTTTGTATAGAACATACTTGTGGAACTCTGATTTGTGAAGTATGGTAAAGACATTTTATATAATCCATCATCATGTTCTACTTATAATATTACCTGACTATTTTATAATCCGCCTTTGCCTGCATTTTTTATTGGTACTTTTGTGTCGTTTGTAGTATCTACAGCAAAGGACAAGGATGTGAATGATAAATTGAATGAAGCTATCATGCAGTACTCGAGCTGGTTTACGCTAAGCTCGAAGGAAATAGATACGCTCAAAGCTGATCTGGCTGAATTGCAGAAGGGCTTGAACTGTTCTGATGCAATGACTGTACTGCGCAATGAAATAACAAATTTAAAGAACAAGGTAAGGTAGCAGCTTTCAATGCGTCGTTTAATCCACTAAGTTGTTTCATTAATTTTCATTTTGTTGTTTTTGTATATCGTAGCTGTTGTCTGTTGAACAGAAATCTTTAGATCTCCACAGTGACATCCAGGTACTTACAACACTCTCACAAACAGCAGGCCAGAGTTTGAATACGACGCGAACCAATTTAGTATCGCTAAGTGACGACTTGGCACAGTTGTACCACTTGGTGTGCACGGTAAACGGCGAAACTCCCAATCGTGTACTGTTGGATCACAAGAACGACGACTTAAGGTATGTCGGACGTCAATATGTTTAATGCGAAAACATACCCTATTCTAATCATATTGTTATTATTTATTTATTTTTCATGTCTAGTTTCGAGAATGATTCATTGACGGCAATTCAGTCACAGCTAAAATCTGACATTCTTACCTCCAAGCCCCACGTTTTCGAGGACCTACAAGCACTCAGCGATGCTGTTGAGATTCGCAAATACGTTGACACTGTGAGTGATCAAATTCGGTACCTTAAGACAGCCGTCGAACATACGATCGAGCTGAACAAGGATAAGGTAGTGACAGATTCATCAGTCACATCATCGGGTGATGTAAAGGAGGCGAAGGAAGAAATTGCAGACCTGCACGAGCAAATCATCAAACTGCGCAGCTTGTTGTCGACCAAACGCGAGCAGATCGCAACACTGCGAACTGTTCTGAAATCGAACAAGAACACCGCCGAAGTGGCGCTGACAAATCTAAAATCCAAGTACGAAAACGAAAAGTTGGTCGTCAGCGATACGATGTCCAAGTTACGAAACGAACTGCGCATCTTGAAGGAAGATGCGGCCACATTTTCAAGTAAGTCAGAACTGATACCGTAGAATCTATGTACTAAATCGCTTTACGATTAAACGGGATCAAACCCCATTGTCCTATCTTTGCTTTTTGCTGTTAACAGGTCTCCGGGCTATGTTTGCGGCTCGTTGCGAGGAATATGTGACTCAAGTCGACGAACTCACTCATCAGCTTGCGGCGGCTGAGGAGGAGAAGAAAACACTCAATCAGTTACTGCGGTTAGCTGTGCAGCAAAAACTAGGACTAACGCAAAAGCTCGAGGAACTCGAGATGGACCGGTAATAATGAGCATCTGTTTCTAGCTAGCGTGTAGTACTAACCTAATTTCTCATTCATTTTACACAGTGAAATGCGCCATGTTCGCCGGCCAGCAGCCTCACAACGGGGAGGTGGTGGAGGAGGCGGAAAATCGGCCTTTTCTCGCGGGCAGCCTGCCCGTAACAGCCTTCAGAATCCGAACAGCAACAGCAATAGTAACAATCCGAACCAAGCTTTCTTCTAACATAAGGTGAGCGTACAACGTAAAATTTTGGCGTTCCTTTACACACTGCTTAAGCTGTAAAGAAAGCATCGCTGGAGAAGAGAGTTGTAGTTTTAGGTAAAGTGAAGTGGAGGGATGAATTACAACCAAAAATTATCACCATCATATGTGAATCTTTCATCGATCTCCCGTGTTATTGATTTGGTTGTGTATTGTTTTACGCTCTTTTTGTTTGTAAAAGACCAGAAAACGGAGAGCTATGACTAGGTGGCCCACACCAATGAAATTAAATAGTTTCGTTCCTTCATTGAACGCAAATGACCACAGGTAAACACAGTTTAAAAAAGTAAATCATATTTCCATCCATTGAAGAAACGAACGAGGCATGAAAATAGTTGCAATATATAAACTCGTTATAAAAAGGACTGATCTGCGTATGATCGAGTGTCGAAGTAGAAAGCACAGCACGTCCAGTAGACCTGTGTCAGAGTCCGAAGAACATAAAAGAGCGCGCTAGAGATATATTTATTCGCACCGAGAGTGGCAGGTACAATAGTATTGAATGAAGAATGAATGGTAACTAAAGACAAGCTAAACGAACGTATGGCAGCGTTTCATTGAAGAAATCACAGATGACTGATCGAGGAAACTGATGAAGGTATGATTCATTTATTTCATTATCTATTGATTATTAATAATTGATATCATCATAGTTCAGCAACTTATATGTTGAATGATGTCGGTGGTTGTGGTTTGAATATTAAACAATTGTTGTGGCACGTACATATGCTGCTGCAAAATCTGTTTCAAAAAGGGTATAGATAGAAGTTATTAATGAATTCTCGAGCAAATACCGATTCGGTAACAAGATCGTTATCTAATAATTTACTAAAAAGACGACGGTGCGTTTGTCCTACTAATATAATGTTTTTTTTTTTTTTACACGACGTACTCATGAGGTGAGGTAGTTTGAAGAGAGATATCGTTTCCGTGTTCGGTTGTATTGGTTATGGAAAAGCACATAAAATTTGGACCAATATTTGTATGGAAAATTTCAGTGGTTCCTGATGATGAACAGACGGCATCGGAGTATCTAACTACATAGTCATTTACCGATGCTGCCAAACATATTTGCAATGAAAAAGAGCATATGCGGAAATGTAAGATAGTCCGCAAATTTCGCTTTTTGTCGAGTATAATGTGATTTCAATGGCACTATGAATGCTCCAAGATTATTCGCACATTGGCAATTGCAGTGGAAGCATTGATAATAGAATATCTTAAATGTAGGAAGTATCCCTCATCTTTAACTAGTGGTGTAGTCGTTTTTTAGGTCGTCTTCCCTTGCGTTCCAACTTCATAGTTGTCGGTAGTATGTTAGAAAAGAGACATCTCTAAAGAGGGAAAATTAATAGAAGAACAACTTCTTCATCGATAAAGCAACTAACAATTATCTGTCCAAAATAGTGCAGGTTAGATTTTGAAATTGTGATTTTTTGGCAGCAACGATACACAAAACATAGTATCAGACTCAACTAGAAAAAGTGAAATAGAAACTATGCATGTGAAAATTAAGCGATGATATCAAGCAGTGTCAAACATAATGATAGCAACAGGAATGAATGGGTAATCAGTTGACATTTCGGCGATGTAATCTAACGAAAGCATGTCCTCATTGAAAAATTCTTCTATTCGTCCAAAATTAATTATTAGAATGTTATATCCTTTATTAATCCATTTGCCAATATTTTTGAGAAGAAACAGGTTATGTGCATAATAAAGATATTAATAGCATCAACTCTACATGGAAATTTAGTGCTGCTCTGGTATTGTTGTATCTTACATGGGAGACAACATAAACCAACCACACGGTCATGCGTCGCAAATCCATACGAAAGATTTGTGCCGACAGAAAGAACATCATATTAGAACGATGTGGTACTGTAGAATCTCATATTGAATGTAAAAGAAATCCATGGTTTATCATAAATTATACAAGTCTACCGAGCCATATATTTATTGTAAAAAGTTTAAAATAAACTGGAAAAAAAACTTTGAAACGTAGAACAGAAAACTAAAATTTATTGTACGTAAAATAATGATTAAGATATACATTTGAAAATGTCAAGTGTTGAACCGATAAATTAATGAGTCGATATATGACAAAACGTTATATAAAAAAAAAGTTCATAACGTTTAACATATTGTGCAAAACAACAAAACAGACATACAATTCGACTCTATTTCTTAGCACTAAAAAAACAACAGCGAAGTTGAAAAAAAAACATGCACACAAAATACGACATGAAATAACAATATGAACTACGAAATTAATAATAATTAATCACCGTCCCTTTTTTGAAATGAGGTTTGAGATTTAGGAGATTACTCGAGAGAGTTTAATATTAAACTATATGATGATACGATGTTACGGTAAAGCATTTTTGTACTTACCTGGTACACGGATAAAAAAATGAATGCTAGCTATTGCAGTGCAGTAGCCAAACTGTAAGAGGTACCCAGAATCAAAAACTTTTGAAAACACCTTTTGAGTAATTGTTGTACTTGGTTATAACCCGTCTTGTTTTGTGATTATACGACTTTATGTGTTGAAAATGATTGTATGTTAAGCTTTAGCGAAATGAAGGTCACGGTTAATTGCTAATACGGTTCCACAGGCAAAAACAAAGGTTGCCAACTGATACAGGATAATGATTTTTCAATATCATCTATTTTTGTTGTAGTCTATTATAGAAAAGTAGTGAGTTGAAGGCATACATATACTTTCGCAATACAAAAAACAAGTAGTAAATATTTTTTTCAAGTGGTTTGTCTGCTTGGAAATTAGGTGAAATTAAGTAACAAATAAAATTTAGCTGCCGAACATTGTTACACAGAAAAAAGCAAAAGAACAGAAAAATGTCAATAGATGTAGATGTAACATGAGCAAGTTCTTTCAATTCTATTGCGTTGCATCATGAGTTGGTTTTACTAGAGCTAGACGACCTAATAGTTGGTCCGTTATAGTGTGCGAATCCCTCCTTTCGTATCCGTAGACGTAAGATATCCAGAATTATATCAACATAACGGTAGTGTCCATTTGATTAGCAGTTTAATAAGTGTAGCAATAATCGTAAGCAAATACCAGAAACAACAATCGTATTCCCTCCTAGCGTAGCGCAGTTTCTACTCCTCGTTCGTCATTTGTGTTAAGATCGTGCAATCAGGGAAAGGCTCTCCAATACAAAAAAAAGTACCGAAGAGTAAAGACGAGAGAGAAAAAGATCAAAGAGCAATTGTGGAAATTAAGAAGGCAGTAGGAATCCACACCTGTCCATTTTGTGACTATTCTTTGCCGAGTTTGGGTAATATTTCTGTTGGGTAAATAGCAACAATTAAACTGGTAACCAGTGGTAAAATAAGTTGTGTTTTATTACACTTTCGTTTGTTGATTTTGGTTTATTGTTTACGTGAAAAAATACCTACCTGTAGACGGAAAATGGTATTCAAGAAGATGTGTGTATCTATTCACTTACCTACCCATTTCAAAACATTGCGACTTGATCTTCGATCCCTGCGTTCCACAGATCTAAGAAATATAGTGACGGGCATTTTTGCTGTGGGCTACGATTGCGAAATTGTGTAATGTAATTTTTAATTCATTTATTTTGCTGCTGAGCTGTCTGTGACTACACTAATGTCGTACGTACGTAACAAATGAATGAACCTTTGGCTAGAACACATAAAGGATGAACATCAGCAGATATATCGTTAGCATGACACAGAAAAGGATGCGATCCATTGGCTGCACCACATCCTGCCACGTAACATCACCATCGTCATTTGTGGTGGAAGTCATATCATCATCCTGTTGTAGATTGCGTGCCTGTGCCTGCGTATTTGGATCCGGTAAGTTATCCTCCCATTCACTGGCTAATGTGTTGTTCTTGATGCTTCCGTTCAGATATCCGATGGACAGGAAAGATGTTAATGGTCTGTTCTTTCTTAAAAAGCTTATGGTCTGAATAACAGCTGGCTGACACTGAGCACAGCCCTTTCTGGTGCGAATCTGACCTCTTGCATAATACGTCCAACCGAAGGCAATAGCCCCGAGGACAAACGATCCAAGCAGAAGGTGTGCTAGAGTAATAACTGGTTTCATTTTCACCATACCGTACCAGTAAAGGATAACAAGAAACATGCCTTGCACCACGGTGCCCAAGACGACGGTGATCGTTCGAGCACTGGTGTCGATACTAAACCAGAGGCTGAACAAGTTCAGCAAGGAAAATACTGTGATGGAGTAGAAAGTATAACATTTCCAATTAAAACACTTTATGACACATTAAATGATCGACGGATTGCACTTACGGACGATTAGCACGAGAAAAACGACCAGATGTGAACCAACTAATCGCTCGATGACTATATCCATGCGAAACTCGGGGCTCATCGTGCTATTGACCGTGGCCATCTGAAACGAGGTAATTTTGTACGGCAGCAGAGGATAGCTCGGGTACGAGAGGCGGCGTTGGAAGTGAAACAGCGATAATTGGTTGGTATCGTACTCGACGGAATAAATTCGCAACGTACAAATCTTTGTATCGAATGCCCAGTATCTTGCCTCTGTATAACAGTCGATCGTGAATGTACACAGTACAGTATAGATAACTTCTCCATCATAGCTAAGATGACACTTGACACGAGAGCACTGTTTAGTATTTTGGATTCGAGGCGATCTTAAATGATAACGACAGAAATGTTAAGATACGATACTGTGAGAGAGTATTTTTTTTCCAGTGTCCACTAGTGAACTTTCCATACCGTTGAAACGATTTTGCTGCAAACGTTGGCGTCCAGAGGTCTTGCTCAGCCACGTTAATCGTTTCTATGTTGCCGCTAGTGCGCTTGTTCCAGTGTAAAAACGCATCGTACCATTGCTGAAAAAACACTTGACCATCAAGCATTGAAACGCTTTAACTAGTGTTCAAACCATAAACTTACCATCAGCAGCTCCAGAGTTATCTCCAGCTTAGAGTCATGATTGCGCACCTATTTTGAATTGATTTAGCAAACAATTTACAACGTACATTGTATGATATGGAATTTAAAAAGAAAGAACATTCTGCATACTTTCTCGACATTAATTACTTCCGCCCCGATGTACATAGCGAGTCGATCTTGCTGATACTTTACTGGCCGATAACGGGGATTGTAACTTGTCCCACAAAATAGAGCATTTTTCAAGGCAGCTTCAGTGCTGTTAATTTGCATCTGAGCCGCACAAAGGAACGGTTTCGGGAGCTCTGCAAAAGGAACGTTCATGTTAAATGATAATTGTATTTAGTTTTGCAATCCATGATCACCACATCACATGTTTGCACTGTTACATTTCATGCTCACTAACCAGCCGCTATAACCGTAAAGCTTAATAGCAACACTATTGTTCTAAACGTAACGATCATTTTCACTTTTCTTCGCCCACCAAATGTGTCTCTGCTAGGACAAACCTATTCCACTATTCACTGTCAACTGAACTATCGGCAGAATTTAGATCGCGCGCCGGTGCATTTCACACTGTGGTGAGGGCACTGTACATCTTCGTTGAGACAAACTACATCATCAATCAGCACATTATTAGAATTAGCGGCCAGCTGGATGTTGGATAATACTAGAGCAGTGAGACAGAAGTGCAGAGGCTGATAAATGCATCATAAATGCATGTAAGGTTAGCAGGTTGTGGACAAAGCTGTAATGGGGCAGGTACGTTGATCTAGGACGGTTGGTAGCGTTGATACCGCGTTGCGTCACGATGTCATGCGTATAATCATCCTAAATTGGAACGGAGACAGCTGCTTAGAAAGTGGAACCATGAAAGTACGCTTAAACTGCTAAAAGCGACCCAACAAAATCTCAAAAAACAACAATATAAACACATATAAACACAATAATGATTTTAATCGGCACATTTTATTAGTCTTTCACAATATTTTATGGTACACTTGTAACAAAATAGTCAATATATACGATCATGTTAGTTTTGAACGAAATACACCAGTCACAAATTAATACTTTGCTACTATGTACGATATGCTTCACCACCAGCACATATCATACATACTTCTCTAGAGTGTGAAAATATTGTACATCGATAACACTTTTCCTGTTTTGTATTACATATTCTAGACCTACCAGAATATTGCTTGTAAAAACTGCAATATGTTTTATTTTCCATCATTTTTCGGTATCGTAACGGTGGTGATTGTTGCAATAGTTAATTGATGATTGAATATAGCCAATGCAATATAGCAACACTATATATTACAAAAGATAGTTAAGTATGAATTTATAGTGATTATGTAAGTAGAATGTTTTCACCGAACTACCATTTTCCCTGTGCTCCTAATTGATTGTGTCTCAATAACAATGACTAGAGTGCGATCAACTGAAAGTTGTAACGGTAGATTTTTCATCAGTTTCGATCACGTACAATGTAGATAATGTAAATCTACTGGAACTATATATGTAAATTGTAACAAAACGTTGTTTCCAGCTGAATACAGCTGCATCAGACAATAGAAGGCAACGTGTAGTAGTAGAGGCAAATTTGCAGATGATGAAACACAAAACCAATACGAAACTACAAGAAACCACTTGTAATAGTTACTATTCATTGCTAGAGTCGGCGGGCTGGCCGTTCAACAAGAAGTGTTTAGTTTGCTAAAGATGACAGCTTTGGTTCAGAGGATGACCAAACAGCAGATGCGGAACGTAGACATTTTTCCGGAATGTAGCGCGACTGGTACCAGAGGATTACATTTAATACTATCGACCAAGCTCGAAGAGGTGTAATGATGAATGCAAGCAGCCCGTAAGAGTTCCAAAATATTGCGGCCAGCAATACCTCGACAGTCATAATCAAAATAAATGCAGAGTTCTTCCATAGCGCCATTATCCAGCCGTAGTTCTTTTCTCCGGAACGACGATAAAAGCTGGGCAGTGGAGGATTTTTAAAAAATATCATTCATGTTGGAAAATATAATTACCCGAAACAGGATTAAATTTCGAACTATTTTTCTCACCGGCGTACAACGTTGTTAGCAAATATTATGGTCAACGGAAGTTGGCATAGCATTAGTTGAAAAAACCCATACAAATAAGTGAGTGTGCCTGGCAGAAACGCATTATTTACAAATATGCCCCACACAAACACCACTCCCATGTGGCCGTCGATGACTTCACCGATGGACCATGGTCCGCAGGTTAGGTACAGACAGTACCCCACGATGGGAAACATCAAACGATCGATTGTTGATAAAATCCACATTTTCCGTATCCATCCACCGCAGCACAATGTCCGCAGACGAGGCCTTGTCAAGGTGCCTTCTAGAAATGAAAAACAGAAAAATAATTTAATATTCCATTATGCATTGATTTTTTGTTTTGTTTAATATATCGAACATACTTCGAACGAGGGTGTGCCATATTCGAAACACACACAATGGTACCAAGTAGATGATCAACGCTACGCTGAAAAATGTTTGAAAAACTTTGTTAGTGTCGTACATCAGAACCAGCTTGGCCAGAAAATCAAACTGTAGCCGAGACCCGTCCAGAGTAAACTGCTGTTCCACTACACGGCTCCTTCCATCCGCGTCCAAAACATAGACTAGAAGGTTATGAAGTCCTCGCTTGTAACGATTCGGTTCCCAGGGCACTACGAATAGCTGGTGGCTGGTGCGTTTACAATCCTGCCAACTGCCACCGTCTATTTTCACCTGACATTCAACCACTTTAGCTGGCGAAAAGATCAACATACGTATATGGGTAGAGTCCATTATCGACAGAAGATCTTCCTTCCGTGGAATGTTGAACAAAGCATCCTTAGGATTTGTCACAAGTACCACCGGCCATTGATTGTGATGGATGTCGACGAATGAGAAGTGTCCATGATCAAACGCCGCCAGACGATACCGTCGGTTACGCATCCAATCGCCAAGTTCTAGCTCAAGAAAACCTTCCGCCTGCAGAGTATACATTCGAGGAACGGCGCCACCGAGCGTATGAAAATGTCCGGCCAGATACGCGTACGCCTCCCGGTAGCGTCCGATTAGATTACGAATACCACCTGACCCAAGTCCCGGCGTAAGGATGCACGATGTCGGATAGTGACCAAACCAAATGGTGTAGTTCGTATTGAGCTCGCGGGACCGTTCTGCTAGATTTATCAGATGTTGAGTTTCGTTGCGGGAAAGCATTCCCACGAAATTGAAGGGCCGTTTTGGTCCAGGATCTAAACAGGCATCGACTGCAATGAATGTATAGCGTTCGCCTCCTGCCACCAGCTGATGCATGTATGACCGGGTATGGTGTCTACCTTGAGCCGAATAATTTGTAAACAGATCCTGACGAGTTTGCAAAGCGGGTACATTGAAGTTGTCATGATTGCCACGAATGTCCAGCCAAACCGTTTTATTCAGAACGTTCGTGTCACGCAACACCTCGTGATACCACCGCCATTCCTGTTCGTGCTGTTGGGAACCGAGAAAGTTTGACGTTTTGGCATCGGTCAGATCTCCCGATGCGAGCACTACCGATGGCGAAATTATATCCACGGTTCTGTTGCAGAATTCGACCAACTGTGGCACTCGTGCCGGGTCCAGATACATACTGATATGCAGATCGGAAACCTAAAATAGCTTTGTGTGGTTAGACCATATGCTTAAGCTCGACAATATAAAATCATACGAACCTGTAAAAACCACATCAAATGACTGTGCTGATCGTCCAGCTTCAGCTGTTTGGGCTGCCTCTGCTCCCCATCGTTCGATGCTGCATCGAGCCGGTTACTTAATTGTTTGTCGATACCGATCAAGTTGGCAAGGTTGGCAACAAATATCGAAAATACCACAATAAACACGATCAAAGCAAAGGCAACCGTAGTGAAACGCATCGTATAACGTTATCAATTGCACCGTTTCGCTTCAGTAATTTAGCCGCGTAATCACTGAAACCACCCGTTATGCCTGTCCGTCTCTACGGTTACTTCTCATCTGGTGACTCTGTAATAAATCATAACTCGCAACTGATCACTGGCACTTCATTCATTGACCACCTCTTATTGAAAGGATTTCCATAAATTTACGAGATTTTTTTTATCTAGTATTTACTGTGGCCACCAATTCCTTATAAAATGCAACAAGAGGAAACTCCAGTTTTTCCACGGCTCTTGTTATGAAAACAACAAACCTGACCTTGAGTGAGAATTTTTTGACAGATGTCGACGCCGGCGCACAACTTTCTGTTTACAAAATATTCTCTCTCTTGGATGGAAGCGATGAAAAAAGTTTTCAGGCTTGGGGCCATCAGTAATAGCAGCAACAGTACTTGTAGATTGTAATAACTAGCAGGGCACAGAACCAATCACTGCGTCATCCACAGAGGTAGAAGAAAAAAGGGGTTACATTTAGTGGAAATCTCACATCAGGAAGCTTCCCGTTCTAGGAATTAGCGCAAATCCAGGAAGTACGGCTGGGTTGTCGTTCGGTAGTAAAAAGATGAGCAGTGATGAAGAAATCGGTGAATTGAAAGTTGTGTACGATTTTATTGCACAGGCCAAATTCAAGAAGGCTTTTGCTAGTGCCACGAAAGTTCTCGACCAGCGGTCGCCCCCTTCACCGGATGCCGAGGAGGAAGATCCACTGCGGGAGCTGTTTCTGTTCGTCGTAACCAAGTACGCGGACCAGCTGGAGCAGGAGGGTAAAATCGAACAAGTGTTTGAAATCATCGAGCAAGGTCTAGAATACTTTCCTGAACATCCCGAGTTACTGAACGAAACGGGCGTGCGGTTGCAAAGGTAGGCGTATATACACATATCCCCTAGCCACGGGTGGCAAGCCAGTAGGTACACGCAAGCAATACGCACTATCTAGTGAGGTCAAGAGAGTCCAGCAGCTCATTGGCACTCGTAGCTACTTACCATATGAAAGACATTCATCATTACCTATGCCGATGCCTGCGGACAAAGGTGAGAGCGAGAAGCAAGATCAAAGAAATCGCCCAACAATTGTACGCAATCGATAAAGGATTGAAATTAGGTTTCCTGTGGGACGTAGGGTATCTTTCGATGGACGAAGTAAGCAATTTACTCGACTCGCTAAAAGCGGCAAATCTGCTACAGGACACTGTGGTCGTTGTGCAGATCGGGCACAATTCAGCGGACGATTTTGGTGTGTGCCATATGAATCGATTTGTGGGTCAACAATTGCACCCCATAGTTATCGATGTGTCCGCTGGACACGCGGCACCGCGGTTAGCTAATGAGCGTGTGGCTACTGTTTGTAATGATGTCATTAATTTGCTGGAAACAGGGCTCGAAAATATTCGCAGTCTGCAGGATCCCAATAGTGCGGGTCGAAAAAATACAAAACCCGTTCTTTGGCCACTTGGCGATAACTTTTGCCGTACAACCGCTTATGGACTGTTCGTTGGCTATCCGATAGTTTACTGGTATGATACGGAATTAACACAGGACAACTGTTTATCACACGTACCATTAACCGTGTTTCAAGCTGGAATAAAAGGGCAAACTGACGAATCGTTCAGTCCCTTCGTTTCATTCAGCGTTCCAAACGTACTATTAAATGAACAGGTCGTAAATTATGGAATTACTTCATGGAAAGAATCTATCACTAGGAATAATTTACAGTGCGTTAGCTTCTCTAGAGTTTTCAGTAATGTGATTATGTAACAAAAATATCTAACTACAAGAGGAATTCAATGATAGCAGTACTATTTATACATAGAATCAATAGATCGGGGAAACATAATTAAGCTTTTCACTTTAGCTTGAGCGATTTGCCAAGCTTAATAAAATTGGTTAAATTTGCATGATGTGGGCAATAGCGTATAACAAACATAGTTACATGGTATCAAGAGTCTTCTAGCTTATATGATAAGATTAATAGTTATATTATAACTATCGGTAGCGTTTGCATAAGGCCAGAATCAAATGGAATAAACAAAGTATAAACTACAAAATAGAAAAATAGAAAACAGGAAAGAAATAAGGATAATTATCAAACATCATTCAAAAATTGCGTAAACTTCATATTTCCCAGCATAGAGCATCGATTGGCTCTTTTTTTTATTGTATTACTGCATCTACCTTTCAGATATGGCCGCTCGTTGGAGGCTTCCATCTGCTTTGAACGTGTGCTGTTGCAGGATTCTCGTTACCTGAAAGCCTACCAAAATCTGCAAAATACCAAATGCGAGCTTGTCGAACGATGGCATTTCCGCATGCTAAACGACGTTGTGCGCAACGCTGCATTTCGAGCCGCGATCGTGCGCCAGATCGCCGAGGGATACAACGAAGTACTAGACATCGGAACCGGCACTGGTTTGTTGTCTATGTATGCTTTACAGTGCGAGGGCATCCGCAAAGCGGCAGCTTGCGATGGATCCGAAATAATGGTGCAAATCGCACGGGACGTGTTTGGTGCTAATGGGCTGAGCGATCGCATTTGTCTGTTTCAAAGCTTTTCGCAAGATTTAAAAATTGGCGAACGCTTCTCTCTGATCGTAACGGAAACGCTTGACTCCGGTGCGTTTGGCGAGGGAATACTGGAAACATTAATCCACGCCAAGAAGCATCTGCTGCTACCGGAAGGTAAGATCATTCCCGCCAAGGTAACGCTGCATGCATCCGGATATCAATCACGCGCCTTAACAGCAAGCAATATTTTAATTAATGAAGCATTCATTGAGGATTTCTCCTTGCCCAGCAATTGTCTGCTTTCTAAGGAAGGCACAAAATGCTACGATGCAGAGGATGTAGGTCGAATTCAGGCAAACGATGACTTTGAGTTCGTGACCGATACGGTCGTATCGATGGAGGTTGATTTCAACGATCTCGACTCGTTGGTTCGCTATCATGACGGTACGGAGGTAGGTGAGGTAGAATTGACCTGTCTGGATGATGGCCTCCTGCTGGATGGTTTTGTAGTATGGTTCGATCTACAACTGGATGATAATCAAGCAATCAGTACGGATCCAACCACCAGTACGTGCTGGAACCAGGCCATCTTTCGTCTAAACCAGCGCCTTCCAGTTGCAAAGGATCAAAGATTGAAGTTGACGATGTCCTGCAAGGACGGTGCGCTCTCTATTGCGCACAATTTGAACTCGGTAGACAATCAGATCAGTGTAGACGAACATGTGCTGGAGTTTCTCAACGACAGTGATTACTACAGCAGCCTCATAGATGCTACCGAAGGGCTGGACGACATGGAAAAAGTACTCGACCTGTCGCTTTTCCCCTATGCAGGGCTGAAACTGCTAAAAGAGGGCAAAGCGCGGATGTTATTTTGTCTCGATCAAACCGAAGATTTGATTGAGTTTATTGCAAATCAAAACGATATTCCAATGGGCTGCATTATGCTGGTGAGCTCGCTCCAAGAGATATTTCTGCTGAATGACTACACGCTGGATTTAATTATTCTGCAACCGGTAGATGTTTTCGGACAGATTAACAGTGAACACTTTTGCCTTTATCAATCGTTGCTGGCAAAGTTGAAACCAATCGGCACAGTGATCCCATCATCACTGGAGCTACACGGCAGTGTAATCGAGTCTGACTGGATCGTGAAGTGTAGCCGGGTAGAAAACCCTGAACTAGAACAATTTAAAATCGACAAGTATCTTGCTTCACTGGAAACAGAAAACCATCTAGATCTAGGCCCATTTTCCTACCGCAATCTTTCCAACACTGTCAAGCTAGCAGAAGTGCCGTTCGATGGAAAGTTGCACGAAGCTACATTGGAATTGGCTCTTTGCGAACCGACCGTTGCAACAAGAGCACACGCCATACTGTATCACTATCAAATTGGATTCACCCCAGAGCGTCCAATGCTAGGAACGGATCGAGGTCTGTCTTTCGCTAAGCGATCTGCCTTTATCATTCCAAAGTCTACATTCCATGGCACGTCGGGTGACGAACATGTTGCTGATGCTGAAGAAGCACAGATTGAACAGCTCTACATTACCGTACTTCAAAACCATGGAGTTATTAAATGTGATATTGCTTCCATTCGAGAGTAATGCAAACAATGGTCAATGGCATGCAAAACGACCACACAATATACCAAGCACAATCCTTAACAATTCCTAGCTACGTGAGCAACCAATAACCTCTGATAAGACCCACCACTATACTAATAAAGCAAAATTAAAAACATAATAGTACGCCACCGTAGACGCAGGATTAGAATGGTAAGATTGATTTTATCATAGTAATATAGCTTTGCAGTATTAGCGATCACGAGTAGCGAACAACTTATGCATTCCCATTCAAGTAAATGCAATGTAATCTGTGAGTAAAACACAGCAAATAATGTATGGACAATTCTAATAACCTTAGTGAGAGCAATCTCTGTAGTGAGTAGTAGTGAACCAGATTAAAAAAGTAGAAATTAATGAAAATTTCAGCGCAACACACCCACCCTATGGGAGGACTAGTAGTATCGTAGGATATTTAGAAGGTAAAATGCAGTACTACGTACGATCAAACAAAAGTAAAAGTTGAAAATAAAAGCAATAAAATCAAGCAGACCAATATTACCATGTTATCAGCACAGTGAAGGATATCGAGTAAAATGTGATTGGTTGTTTGCAAATCCACATATCAGCATTACATTTAATGCGATACTGTGTCATGTCATTTAATGCTGTATCTCCAATTAAATGTACTTCTTTTAACACAATAAACGCGATAATATCAATTAATATAACATAGATTGTGCAATCTGCTCAACTTAATCAGGAATCTCTCTCTCTCTCTGTTTAGTGATGCCATCTGTCTTTAATAGCGTTCAAATTGTCTACATCTACTAAATTTAGCTTAGGATACCGAAACTTCTCTATTCGTAAGAATAGCCTTAAACGACGGGGCAGCCCGGTGGTCTAATGGATGACGCGCCGGCTCCTGCAAAAGCCGGACTTAGTTCAATTCTCATCCGGAGACTGTCGCCCGTAGCAAGGCCTGACTATCCGGTTACGTGGTAAAAATAAGTGTATCTGTATAAGGCCGGCATGATCTCGTAGGTCGTTTACGCCAAGCAAAAGAAGCCTTAAACGACAATACGGGTTTGATCGTCAAAATACGCAATTCGAATGCCATGGACAGTAATTCGGAATTTGAATTGCATCCATCCATGTTTCACAGGTGAGTAATGAAAAAGGTTGTGTCTTCTCCGGTTCCTGTCAAGGTTGGACGTAGTTCATTTCTCATCTGGGAGGACAGTAGCAAGGATCAGGCAACGTGGTACAATAAAGTCTTGTATGCCTGCATAAACCCATAGCCAATGATTACATAGGTCGTTTACGCCAAAGTGCCTTTTGTAAATGGAGAGGCATAGAAGAATTGGCTTCATCCACCCATACAATTAAGAGGTATGTACCAAGAGGGACGCGATATTGTGTTTGTGTTACCTAACAATGTAATAATTGTGTTACCTCCATCGTTCTAGTGAAGTTGATACTTAGTGATGAAATATACAACGATTCCAATCTAATATATTACATCTTTTTCTTCTTCTTATTTGGCACGATAACCACTACTGGTCGGTGCCTTGCCACTAATGGTGCTTGGCTTTCTGTGACACAAATTCCATTGCAGGATAGTCAGCCCTGCGTATCGGGCGTCATTTCGAATGAAATTCGCACAACTTCGGACCGTAATAAAGGCCTACGCCTTTACCATTTGACCATCAAGCCGCCCCAAAATATAATCTTAGTCATAACATAAATCACATTTACTACAAATCTTACGAATATCAATTAATTTATCCACAGCAAAGCAGTATATTCGTTACCGCCTGATATTTTGAATATATGTATCTATTTACGTACTGTCATATTTGACATTCAATGTGGTGACCAGCAAAATGTCATTGACATACCACGTCTATAGTCACCTCAATGAAGTCACCTTTCCTGTATACACTCTACTTCGCGCTTTCGAGTGAAAGATATTTTTTAGCAGCGCGTTTTTGTATTTTTCTTCCTCCGACGCAAGCAGCCAGGTGCATTCTGAAAACAATAGCACCAAACTTTGCGTAGTAACAATTCGTTCTACTCGCAGTTAACTCGCGAGCACGCGGCTCAAACTGCACTGGCGAATGCAGATATCGAAGACGGCTTGGGAAGCGAAGAATTCTTCATGCGTGTGGTTACTCTGCTGAGACGGGAAAACGCAAGCTCGATATGTCTTGCTAGGGTTTAAATATGAATGGTAAGTATGTTTCACCGAATTGAAACGATAGTGAAGGTGAACAGTAAAAGTGCCCCGGAAGCATAAACCCATCGAATGTGGCTATACAAAATAGAAGAAGCCTTCGTTTTTTATGTAGTAGAACGGAAGGAAGAATGTAGGCAGGAACCGTATGACAGGCAAAGTGTCCAAGTGCGTTCCTATGTGTGTGTGTGTGTGTGTGTCATATGCTAGTTGTGTGCGTTTCATTTGTCGTTTCCTTTGCAAGCCCTCTTGGAACAGGGTATCCTTAAAATGTTCTACTCCCTATAGAAAGTAGAGTGTTTAAATGGCTGAATTAATATATCAGAAGCGGTAACGTTTCAGTATGTTCAGAGTTTGTAAGGCGACTATATTCTCATGTGAGAAAGGATCGTAATCCAAACAGTTGATTACAGAATGGATCAAGTTAATCATCGATTACATTTGAACGTTTTATTTCATTTGCAAAAGAGGGTAACACATCCAACGCACTTCGTTGCAGCATCTTGTAAATAAAAGCCAAATTTTGTTTTCAAACATCCGATACATGGTTAAAGAGATCGTGTAATTATCGTGATATATTACAATTTGTGTGATGGTGTGTGTTAATTTCTCG
>KB703815.1:0-21618 GCA_000349165.1 Anopheles christyi | reverse complement strand
CATGCGCCTGCTATGCGAGTGTTTGAACACACATTATAAAATCATTGCCACTCAAATATTTACGCCTTTAGCCCTCACACATGTCTCTCATTGTGCATATGTGTGTGTGTGTGTGTGCGTGCGTTTGTGGGTGCAATCGGATAGGGGGCAATTACATTTACAGGCCCAGTTGTTGCTCAGCATAACTTTTAGACAACTTCTACCCTGCCGACGAGAAACACACTCGGTGAAAATTCTATAGCAATCCGTGGTTAGCAACATCACCATAGCAACTATGCATTTCACCTACGAACCCTGCAGTTTGAACGATGGTACTCCATTGCATGACTTCCACATGCTTGAATTTGCACAGACCATTTATTTAATTAGCACAAATCACTTTGCCGCCCGGGTGGCTTCGGTTAAGGAGGTCTATTTCACAATGTTTCATCAGTCCCTAAAACACCTTCCAAGAATGTCTGGAAAGATGAACCAACTACCCAAAGCCTTTCACACGATTCTGGCGATATTACCCGACCCCTGTTCCCAATTTGCTTCTCAACTTATGATTTATAATATCTACTTGCGCGCGCCCACCTTTCTAACATCAATGCCTATCGTTCGCCCTCTTACAAATCCGAGGCTTATCGATGGTAGTAGGTATTATGTAAATTACTGACCAAACATCAGCACACGAAGCCCGGCATTCCAGGAGATGCAATCGTTACCGCGCTGGACAAGGTAAATATTAGCTATTAATTAAGCGCAGTTAACCGAATTATCTCAATCCCTGCAGCGAGGAACCAGGCCCAAGACCGATACCCAAGGGTGGCACGGAGGGGCGGAACGAATGAGAGCCCTCTCCCGATCAAACGTTCAAACTTTGGACGAAATGCCTCGTCTGGATGATAAACGGTTTTTGCTCCAACATTCACTGTCCGGCGTTTGAACAATAAATTAATTTTACTTTTCACTGTAGAAATTCTTTTTTTCACTTTCGTTGGTTGTTCATTATTGTTGTCCCTTCCTTGGGCTCGGCACGTCACGATCGCATACACTAACGAGCCGTTAAATCGGGGATGAAAAGTTGAAATGTTTTACGTACGGTTTGGGGTGGTGCAGAAATAATTAGTCAACTATGAATACCTAACCTCCTTTACATTAAAATGTGAGCGTTTCGTTCCCTTTTCCAGCTAAAAAAAATGTCGATCACACGCGTCATTTGTGGTCGAAAGTGAGTGGCAGTGTTCGTCGAGGATCCGGTCCAATGTCTCAAGAGATATGGTGAATTGGTCCGTTTCCGTCACGAACTATGAAGGGCACAACCTTCCCGAATGGGTGGTCACCGAAGTACGTTCGAATGCAAAGCAACGTCTCATTTTTTTGTTTGTCGGTTGATCACGTGTTTGAAAGCAACAATCTGTTACTCCATCGGACTGATCGACTCGAGCGAGAAAAGCGATATTCAATGCGTATCAATCGATGACATTCATTCCAACATCTAAGATTCATTTCCCATCTGCCTTGATTCTATCTAGATCAGAGAATGTCGTCCACGGTCAGTAAGAAGCGGTCACTCTACGCAATTGGCAGGCTTCACATTCTTCATCGATCGTACAAAGAACGCCATATCCAAATCCGATCGCTTCCATTCGCATCGAACCGTTCATTCCCGCGCACGATCCTCGATGATACACGAGACCTTGAATGTCCGGCGCTCTAGGTATCTGACGCCCCCAACTCGACCCGACGTCCGATTTACCATTTTGCCCACATTGTCTGCTTGTCCGAGTTACCCAGTGTTTGCCCATCAAGCATCGCGCATCACATCAGCTTCCCTTATGTTTCGATGCTCGCGAGACAGTGGCGATCACCTTCCATTCCCTTTTTCCGCCAACACTCCACATCCCAGACATCCAACACTCAGACGACACTAGCGTCAAGGTTAGTGGATCGTTTGTTTCGGGTGCTCATCGATGGTCAACATTACGCAACATTCTTGCATTGCGAACGTTCTCCATTCATCAGTATTGCCAGTTACGTGAATCCTTTCCAACAAGGGCAAGTTATGCTCAACATTTCTGGAGACAGAGTCACTTAAGTGTACGACTTTCAAATGATCCCACACACAGAGTAGCTCCACCGTGGATGCTCGTATGCTACTCAATCATATCTTTCATGGCGTTCTGTGCCCCATTTCCTACGGCTACAAAGAAGCAACAATGGCAATGGCGTACAGTCAACCCCATTTTTTAATGGCAACCATGCTGGAATCGATTCTGTTGACGATTGCAGTTGCAGATGCGACGGAAAGTGCATCACAGTAATTGGCGCTACCGAAAGTACCCACTAATGGGTACTCCTTTGTGGTAGGAGGGGGAATGGTGAGGGAATGGAGGAACGCACCTTCGCTTGCTGTACTGCTAATGGGTGTACGTTTGTGTGGAAAATCATAGTTGGCTCTGTTCGATGTCACAACTCGTTGCGAAGCGTTACCCTTATTGATGTGCGCGTTCCTTTTGCGTGGTGCAACGGTTCAATTACGGAGCACCCAAACGTACACCACGTGGAGCTGGTTAGAATGCCAATGGTTAGAATGGTGTGGCGATGTAATCGAGAAGAAAATACCCCTTGTTAGTAAGAACTTTTCGCTCTACTCTTGAGCCCATAATCAAGCGCATAAAGGACCAACATTGCTTGTCGGATTATCAACGACGACGGTAGAGATTAAAACATGCATGGCTCATGGCTAAAGCCTTCGATAAAGCGTAACCCCAACCAACCCACTGTCAACCCGAGAACGGAGGGGGGGGCGGTAGGAGCTCCATTCTCTCTTTGCACCAACAATATCGTTATGCAGTTTCGTCGAGAGGGTGAAAGTTTGCAAAACATTTGATTGAATTACAACGCATACCAGCAGCGGGTGACGACGGGAATCTGAATCTTAGCTAAAACTTTTCACACATCTTCATTCGGTCACGTCTCGCTCCTCTTCGCAAATCAACCGAAAGCTCTCGAAAGCGGTTTGTAATCCAATGCCACTCTTATCACTAAGACGATAGTCTCATTGCATTCTTGCACCGCATGCACAACTTTACACACTTTCAAATGTAATTTCTTCTGAGAAAGGAAATTGGGTTGAGGTTTATTTGGTGCATGCATTTCACACATGCTGCAAACGATTCGCTTTCCTTCACTACTACCTCGAAGGCAACGCTAGATGACGGGCATTTCAATCTACAGCTGCAATAATTTTAAATGGTCTATCATCTCATACTTTCTTCATTATCTTCTTTTTTTAGTTGAATTATTGTAATTATATATTTTGAATAAACTGAATTCATTTGTCTAGCTAGTCTCCACCGTGCCTTTTCTAAAGCTTTCTCATATTTTTGAACGACATAAGCGCCCTCTATGGGAAAGCTTACGTCAAGTTCAAAGGGGTTTGTTCTTCTTTCGCCCTGTTTGACAGCTATTTGACACAGTGATGTGTAGACGAGCCTTTATCGTGTTGATTGTTGCAAAGCCGCAAAATAAACAAACACTGACTGTGTCCAGCAGCTGATAAAAAGTAAGTTTTTCCGTGTTTTAATCCGTGTAACATTTTTCAAAACAATAAATTAATGCATTTGTTTCCGTTGTGACGCCATCTCAAATAAATTCAACACAGAAAGAAGACAGTGTGCTGGTGCAGCGAAGCCCTATATTCCAAATTTCCGGTGGGTGGTGGTCATTATCTTATCAAAATGGTAAGTTTCTTTCGTGTTTTTTTTTAATTTTAAATACAAACGCACATACACATCGCATGTCTGTTCGGTTCGCAAACGCATTGTTTATTGAAATATCCTTGCTGCTCTGTGTGAATTGGCGGGTGGCGACGAACTGATTAGGGGAGCAATGATCGGCTTAGCAACTGGACGTTAACAATAATATCATTAGTACTACCAAACACACACAAGCAAACATGCATTGACCAGAGGGGAAAGCTTCGAACGACTGGTGATCGGTGACGACGGTGATCGGTCGGGCTTGCCGGGTTCCTTCATCTCACTGATGATCGAACCTTACTGCTGCTTCCTGAGATGTGAAGAGCTCGGACACGTAAAGGTCACTCCATCAGGCGGAAGACGAATCGCTTCGTTTGCCACCCCAAGAATGGAACGGATTTCTTATGACCACCTTCGGTTGCTTGTGGGTTCGCGGCATGGTACGTTTGCCACCCCAGGGATAAAACACCTGTGCCGTGTTCCGTTTGCCACCCCACGAGTGGAATTTTTGCTTCGACACGTACCGTGGGGTGTCCCGTTTATGTAGCCCCACTGTACTAGTAGGCACGAACGGGTCACGCCGGACACCGCTACAGTATGTTTCGAGATAATTCTGCACCATGTCCATGAGCTGACGATCGCTAAAGCGCTCCAAAAGGCAGCGATAATACTGTTTGGCGTTTCGGGAGCATACATCGTAGGTAGGGATTTCAATCATTGAGTTTGATGCTGAAAAGGGAAAGCGTGAAGCTTATTATCGATTGTATTTTTTTTTAATGCATACTCATCACAAAAATCGATTTCTCACGTATCGGTAGTCAATAAATTCATATGGAGTCCTTTTTAATTGCTTCACTACCAGGGGAAAAGTACACTTAAAACGCACTACCAACCAACATACCATAATTGCATGATTGTGTTACATTAATTCAACTAACTTTCCTCTGCCACACACCACACCTAGTGGCGAGCGAAAAGCAATCACGCTAAAATGGCTCACAGCACAGCCGTCAACAACAAGCAAAAGCAAACAACATGCTTTGCCATCCCGTGTGTAGGGTGGACATACGGTTAAAAAAATCTCCCCATTCCCCCCACAACCTCTAAAAGCTTCCACGTGTGCAAGTAAAGCACAAAAATAAATGGTTCTAAAAAAGAAAAACTAACAGAACAACGTCCTCGAGCGTCTTCCAAAATCAAATAAACAGACCGTTGATTTCCGGTCGAAACGACTCACCGCGACCATCCGTCGCACCTCCGACACTTCCATCCATCGGTGGACCTTCAGCGGCCGTCCTCCGGTTCGCTTCGTCCACGTTCTGTGTTGGCTCACCGTTGTCGTTGTCTGTTGTTTCATCTTCACCGGTCACAGCCTCGGCACCAAACAGCAACGAACAGGCGTCGTCGAATCGAACGAACCGTTCCACCATGTACTTCCGGTAGCGATTGATCAGCGATTGCAAAAACATTGGCTCGGTCGGGATTGGTGGTCGTTGGTTCCACGCGAACGTAGGAGCAATGGTGTGCGGCAGCTTTGCGGCAGAAATCAAATTGTTGTCTACATCCCCGGTAAGGAGGCGGTCGCGAATATTTTTCCAAATATTGCCATCCAATCCATCCCCGTCGGTCGGTGGCCGATCACAACGACATGCCTGAGGGCCACCAACAAGCACAAATGCAGCCGTTGCCAGTACCAAACAAAATATGGCCATCCTGTCCCTGCCTGTGAACACTTCACTACAGCGTCCTAGATTCCGCGCGAAGTAAAGGGCTCGTAGTTGTTTTTTTTTTACTATTTACTTGCACTTTTTATCCTTTAGCTCCAAAAATAACAGGTATGATGTGCACTGGGTGCTGCTTTTTATCCGTTTTTTTTTTTAATTTTTTCGGTTTCACATGTCACACAACGGACTCACTCAAAAGGCCGAACGCGACATCGTTGTCGTTGTCGGGTGCATGTCGACGCGGCCACGGTCAAACGCAAACTAACGCACCTGTTGAACGGCGGATGTCCTTTTTATATACTCCCTTTTCCCTTCCAAAATAAAATCCATGCAAACTTTGGCCCATTCGGCAGAAACCTACACAAATCATCGATTCGTAAAATAATTCCGAAGGGAGTAGTGCGCCACCCCGTGTACTGCTGAAGCATCCTTGATTGCTGACAATTACAACCGATTGAAGTATTTCTAACAAACGAAAAATATTAACGCGCGATGCTCTCGCAGGGGGTGATGGTGGCCACCTTGATTTAAGATTTACTTCCATTATTGAAGCGCCCCTTTCCCTCCCCAACCCTGCGAAGTCATTTACTCCTCCTTCTAGAGCGCAGAGAGACGTGCGTAATGAAAAGTTTTAACCTTAAATGACACCTGGCCTTTGGTGTTGGAGGGAGGAGGTGGGGGTGAAGGTTTCGATGGGAGTATCAAACGGCCAACCGGAAAGTAATGGAGCTCAGGTAGAGTGGTAGTGGATATCCGTCGTCCCGTCGTGCAATCAAATCTGCTTAACCGAGCGGAACCGATGAAGCACGTTGCCACTCATTTGAAAACTTGCCCCAAAGCCGGCGTGTCATCGGGGCCCGGAGTAGTAGGAATCCTTTTTGTGTCCGAATAATGTCCCCTTTATGTTGGCGTCTGTTGATAGCTCCTGGTACTACAGAAAGACTGACAGGCTTTCGTGACGAAAGAATATCCGTCGAGGAGTTGTGGATGTGATCACGCTACTTGATTCGGGACTGTTGATAGCTGCAAAGGTGCGTCTCCGGCTGTGAGTGCAAGTTTTACCATTGACATGACTAAAACCAACTCTTGCCTTCCCTCATTTTGTGTTGTTTGCTGCGATGGGTAGCAAACCTAATACGACCCCCTACAAAGGCTCCCTAATCGTACGTCATCGGATGAAGAGCAGCGAGAGCAATTAAACCAATTCTAGCTAGGCGAACTTTGCAAACTTCTTTCAAACTGTCCCGCAGTTAACCGGTCCCATTTCGTATAATGAAGTTGGTGAAAGTTTTTAACCAATCATTTACCTTTAACGATTAGTTTATCGAGGATCTACTGCATGGTCGTTTCAGAAATTTCGCTTTTGCGGTGATGGTGACTGTCCCGATTGGGTGCTGGCAGAAATCCATTCCAACCTGGCACAACTCACCACCGACCAGCTGAACGATCTCGGGGAGCATACGGCCAAATCGATTTTAGGAGCTGAAATACCCGTAAGTGGCATCTTCCAAACGGGCGCCTTTGAGACAAAAATAAGCGTTCCTCTCCCTTAACGTACTTTTCAGGAAGCTGAGATCAGCAAAATCTACTCCATCACCAAAGGTTCGATGGATGGACCGAAGGGAGGCATCGCTTGTCTCCGATTTCTGCTAACCAGTGCATCCCGCTACAACACAGAGAGTACAGCATTCAGCACGGAACTACAGCAGCTGGGACTGCCAAAGGAACATACCGCCATCATCTGTCGGCTGCTGGACGATTATGTGCTCAAGATAAGGGCCGTGCTGCGGCAGAAAAGTTTGAGCATCAATCAGCTGGACACCTTTAGCTGCAGCATTCCGAAGAACACGATTGACTGCATTCAGCTCAAGATCGGAATACAGAACGAGATAGTTGATGGTTTGCCAAGGAAAACGGCCCACACCGTGAATCTCAACCGTAATGATGCGTTGCTGTTGCTCAGCGAGCTGAAAGCTGTGCGCGATACGATGGAAAGCTATAATTTTGATAAGAAATATTCCGAAGAAAATTAAAATGAGCACTATATGAAAAAACGGACTAATCATTGCCTTGCTACTCAGTCAATTTGAAAATATTACCGCCTTTACAGATTTTAATCAGAATACACAAAGTGTATGAGAATACAGCAATGCAATCGAAACAGCTGTCGTGTATGAGCAGCTTAACCTCATGCAGCAATCAGTAGCAGCATTGATAATTCAGTATCTGCAATAGCTTGTAGCTGATTTAATCTTTTATCCCAGCTTTTATTTAATTGAATGGAATCTTTTTAAAGTGATTATTCCCATGCGAACTTATTCATGATTTGAAACATATCTAATCGAATTGCGCCATTCCCGATGTGTCTTGGTCTGTTTTGAATCCAATCCAGTAATCAAGAGAGCGATATAGACGATTTGACGGACAAACCATTCTAGCACACAACACACACATACATACAGTACGGAGCACTGCAAGCACTGCACATGCATAGAACACTAGAAAGAAGCCTGAAAAAGTTTCTAGGGACTTTCTGACACATTGTTTGTTTGTTTCCGGAGTGAATTTATCTAAAGGAAAAAGAGATTTCTAATAACTTTTGTAAAGGTTCGGCTACCGGAAGAAATCTTCTTGAGCTGTTTGTGAACTGTGTGAAGAATATCGATCTTCATACGAACGGACGCTCAGCCGTAGGCTACGATAACGCCATGGACTTCCTACGTAACTACGAGGCGGACCAGGATGAATCGGAGGATATGGACTCAAATCGGGTAAATAGTTAATGCTTAAAATTCGGTCTCACATGTTGGTAATAGGCAGGAGATGATTGAAACAATCACGCACATTGCCAACCGTTCGTCAATATTGTTATTCGCCTGATGGTGTGCCTCCAAAGTGTGGCGTACGCAGAAACATTTTGTTGGGAATGTGCCATATATGGAAGCTATCTCGGATGTGTGTACAGAATAGGGTACAGATTTACAAAACCGAGATACAAGCTGTTGAATGGCTAAAAAAAGAAATGCTCAAGATTAAATATAGCTATCCGTTAGTGCCAGGCAGGATGTGGTTAAAACCAACCATCGCACAAATGTTTTTATGTGTACAGTAATGTGTGCATGGTGCGGTGCGGAATATTGATTTTTTTAGGTGAAAATTTAAACCCACAGCTTATAAAGCAAAGAAGTCGATGTTGTCAATGTGTCGAGAAACATATGAAATACGAAGGGCAATGTATTTCCTTGTTTATAGCTAATGTATAGCAGCGTAATGCCCCATAGAGCCTAAATAAACAATGCTGGTGCACTGGCTCAAGGTCATAAGAGTGTCAATTCAATGCAATTCAACAGCCAAGTTTAACGCTGCAAATTTGTGGGGAAACGTAGTTTTCCATAAAGTAAAAGAAGAATTGCAGCTACAGTTATAAAGATCACTTTAATAACACCATTCGCCTGTCTTGCCTGTATGTATCCTGAATAGTTGCCCCTTCCCATAGGAACGTACCGCATCACCCACCGATTCATCGAGCTCGGCCGCGTCGGCTGGATCACGTAAAAGAAGAACCACCGGTAAACCTTCAGGCCGCCCAAAGGAGAAGAAACATGAAGAAAAGGAAGACAAGACCCATCATAACCCACGCAAGGACCTAAATGAGGTAAATATGCATTCATTTAGGGTTAGCGCTTTTCTCTTGTTATCACAATTCCCTTTCTCTGTAAAGTTTCGTTAGACTGTTGTCCCCTCATTCTCGCATATAGAAGAAAAGAAACGAAACTCTGTCTAAAAAGTTACAGAAAAACGAGCTAAATTCTCGATTTGTTCCAAGCTGTTTTGTGTTTTCTATCTCTCCATACCGTTTCCATTGAATCACACTTACCGAACAGTACTTCGTTCATTTCTTTTGAAACTACCGACTATTAATATTGCCAATAATCCTGACGCCTATTATGTTGTCGTCCAAAGAACACCTCAATCATTTAGCATTTAAAAAAATGAATATGCCACAAAATCCTTCAAAAAAAAAACACACACACTCAAAAGAACCTCCCAAGAGCAACCATCCTGGGGTCAGGTCACCAGCCCCGTACTACTGCTACTACAAGCGCGGTCATCGGACTGTAGGCGCCGAACATTCCCTCTTCCAACGAGAGCGTAATCTTTCCTGGAAGATGCCTCCCAGTCTGTTCTGGAAACCAACATCGCGTAGTCCAGTTCCGCGTCCTAGCAGTAGAGAGGGCGGGTTTTGATGAGGTGTGAAGACAGACGTAGGGACACGGATTTTGGGAACACTAAGAAATTAGCAATCCAGCATCGATCGTTCGTTCTCAATCCGCTGTGAGTAAAAAGCTTTGCTGTGTAAGTATGGCTAGAAAAGCAAACTAATTTCAACCAAAACGACACATTTCTCACCCTTTCTTCTTCTCTACCGCCAATTTCCAATAATGTTACTCTTTTAAAGCGTAATTTACCAATACTGTAATCAGTGCGCAAATCGTGCATTCTGGGCCCACCCTTCCATGGTATCGATCGACGCTGCTTTCTGAATGTTATGTATCGAACTATGGAAAGAAGGAAACTATTTCTCATACTGTTCACATACTGCAAACAATATGCTCGCCAAGTGCGTGACGTTCATGGTTTGAATCGAATTGATTCCCCGTCACTGCACCACCAACGAGCGAATTGAGTGCAATATAAAACAACAGCTGGGTCGTACGCATGGCGTTTATTTCTCTCATTGTAGAACTCATCATCATCCTCGTCACGAACCTCGTCACGTTCCAACTCAACGGATGATTCCCGATCAAAGTCTCCGTCGCGCAGCCCTTCGCCAGCATCACGCACCAAACGGTCCCGTAACGGTGCGCATGAACTAAAATCATCACTAAAAACACCACCCGGAAATAAGAATAGTAAGGTCAGACAATCGAAATCGCCTTCGGGTGAGCAGCTTCGCGCAGCTTCAGGCAGTAACAGTAAAAATAAGGTATAATATCTTCGTACAGCATTTATTCGTAGATACTGCTGCTTAAATACATTTCAATATTGTTTTGTTGTAGAGTCCAATGAAAGCAGATCGTCAGGACAGAAAGAAATCTTCTCCACAGAAGCAAGATGCCAGCAAACGTGACCGAAGGCAGTCACATGAGCGTGATCGAAAAAATCGTGAAAAGGACCGTGAGCGGGAGCGTGATCGCACACGGGACAGGGAGCGCAATCGCGATCGAGATCATGAGCGAGAGCGCCAAAAAGACCGTCAAAAAGATCGTAATCGTGATCGTGAACGTGACCGCGAGCGGGAACGCGATAGACACCGGGAACAACGTACCCGTTATGATCGCGATCGTGGTTCGGCTCGGGATGTTCGTGGCGATCATCACCGCGATCAACGTCGAGGAGGAAATTGGAGGTATTTATTGCCTGTTCTCTGCTGTCGATCTATAAATGTTCATTATTTCCTTCATCCAATAGCAAATCCAATGAGCGGGATAATAATCGACGCGACACTCGTGGATACGATCGGAACGATGATCGTAAAGAAAGGAGAAGCGGTCGAGATTATGACAAAGACCACCGTAGAAGTCGGCGCTCAGGTTCACGCGAATCGCGTAATCGACGACGCCAGTCACCTAACGAAAGGATACCTTCATCGAGGACGCGCGATTCGCGTTCTCGATCCCGCTCTCGGTCAAGATCGTGCGGCAGATCTTCACCACCTCGTGCCAGTGTGCAACAAACACCAACAGCAAACGCTTCCCACGCCGGTGGTGGTTTGCTACCAACTCCGAGTAGATTTACACAAAGCCCAACGACGAAGCCCACATCGTTGTTGCCCACACCACCTGCCTCCCAATCGCTGCTGGGAGCGGCTCCCAGCCTTCCTTCAACTGCTGGTATACCTTCTCTAATGAGCATCCCAACGAAACCGCCAATTGGCTCGCTGATTCCACCAGCCGTTGCCGCCAAACTGAACCTATCGACCGAGTCGAAACTCGGACAGCTTGGCTTGCCGCTGACCACACCTCCCGCTCAACAAGATCCTGCAGTCGCTAGCATGCTACTGTCTCGAAGTGCTTTACTTCGCAACAATGCGAAGGCAGCACAGCTGGAGAAGATGGGAATCGATGTGTTGCAACAGAACCAGAAGGCGGTCGACAGTGTGCCGCTCCCTTCGTACTACAACCCGGGTGTAGTTAACCCTGTTCGGTATGCCGATCAAGTACAGAAGCGCAAATTACTCTGGAGTCATAAGACAACCGAAAGCAAGGAGGTATCCTCGAACATAAGTAAATGGGAACAGGCGAAATTTTCACAGGATACAGACGGCCGGGTAGCGTCGAAATTTCTCCGGCTAATGGGAGTGAAGGACGCGGTTCCTAAAGCCGGCGAAGAAGGGGAGTCACCTGTAGAAACAGGAGCACCTTCGAAGGCCCTCTCAGCAAAGGTAGGCGCCACCAGTTCAGCAGCTACCGTTGGAAGTGGTGCTTCAAACGGGGGTAAATCGACAGGAGATAGTATTAAGAAACAGGAAGAATTATTCTCAACGATGGAGCAACAGTATGAAGTTGCTCGCCAGGTGACACACACAATGCGTGGTGTTGGTCTTGGCTTTGGCTCCCAGGCCCGTCAGTTTTAACTGCAGAAGCCATTGCATCAGGTCCATAGTTTGTTTTCCTTTGTTTGCGGTAGATCATTAGTTGTATAGTGTAGCAGAACTTGTTTCCGTGTGCACACACGTGCACGTGCATGTGGGTTGCGTGCAACTACAGCATCAAAATAAATAAACGAACAAACTGTGGTCTACACTATAGGATCTCTACATTTCTTTCTTCGTCTGCACATTCGAACACGGTCAGCGTTTGTATAGATTGGGGTTTACTTCTTTATTCGACTACCGAACTAAAAGCTTATGCATGTACAAAAAATAACAAGTAAACAGTTAATAGATCAACCTAAACCAACAGTTATAACGTCCGCCGCATTTCTGCTACAATCCGAACGTTCTGGTCCCGGATGGTGCTGAACGACGTCATCCATACGGGTCGCACGATTTAACGGTATACACAGATGAATAAAAATCATTGTAATGCTTGATACAAGAAACGTAACGAGATATTTCAAAACATAGAAGGAAAATAATTAGGCTCATACGCATTCGTGTGCAACACAGCTTTCGTATTACAGTTTAACAAGGAACGTTTGAGTGAGAGTGTCCGCTTTCCCCAATGCAACATATCGGCATAATGGCTTTCAACAATAAACGTACGTTCAACCAAATAGTTAAAAGGAAAAAAACGAACCCTATCATAACGTAAGCAAATTTGCACAATACAGTAAGATGGTGTGCTGATGATGGTAGCTGTGAAGCGCTACATACATACGAGAACAGATCTGCCACGGTGAAACTAGGCCAGCTAGCTGCTAATTTCGCTGCTGTGCCTCTTCTTCAATAATATCTATTGCTTACAATATCGATATTCCATTACTTAATTCCTGAATGTAACTCCGCTAAGTTGCCCGCAAATCAAAACCTAAGCACAATCAACGCACACAACACAACAACGCGTCACATTTCCATGGCTTTTTAAAATATCCTACCGATATCCTTACCGTAGGTTATGCATATGGAATGTTCCCTGTCTCCTCAACAACATCATTCTCTGCAAATAGTACATCACAGCGCATTCAAAGTGTTGCAACACGCGTTCATATCATATCGGCCAACTCAAAGCAGGCTACTATCTGTATATGCTTATCTCGCTATATTTTTCGTAGAAAAATGTAAAGCCTTGCGAATTTATGCAAAAGCAACGCGTAAAAACTAAAATACGATGCCGCCATCGGTTTGCCAACACCTTTCTTCTCCCCGTACCAACACATTACATCGAACCTTTTCAACCCGTTTCATATTGCATGTACCACCATCCCCTATCAATTCCTTCCTCTTTCCTGACGATACTGCCTGCTACGCTCAACGATTGAATTACACATTGCAATAGTGGGATCACAAAAAATAATCCCATTTTCGATTGCATAAGAAGTGAAACTATCTCTTTGATTATACTTTGATTTGATCAATTTAAGCTAGACTACATCCGAAACTAGTTGCTTCTGATTATGAAAGAAATGGCGAACATTGAATTACATTGTTTCGATTAGCTACCCTTTTAATTTCACGTTCGACCGACCGATTGCTCATCAACCTTTGTAAGCTTCCTTCAGCAATCGTGCTCCTTACATTAACGAGCACATCTTTTTTAAATCATTATCACTGTCATCGATGTCAAGCAGCCCTTCGCTTGGCAGTTGCCTTCCATCTACCTTTGGTAGGTACGGTCCATAGTCAAGATCGCGTCGCTCGTAAAACAGAAGGTAGGCCGTGCTAGGATCGATCTTTGGTCGAGTTGGTATCTCACGACAGGAGCTATCATTGTAACAGTACCACGAACCGTTTGGATTGGCCGCATAGGAAATGTAATGTCCACCGTTAAGCATTCCAGAATGACACTAAAGTAAAGCAATTGTACAATCAATGTAATTCATTCAACATATGTAATTGCTCAATCGATCAGCAAATGTACTTACCACGGCGGCATACAGCTGATATTTCAACTCGAATGGATCACACTCCGACTTCAGATGATGTTTGTGGTAATCGGTCAACTCTCCATCGATGATCGGGGTCTTCGTTAGGCTCGTAGACACCAACCGCTGTCGTCGGTTGGAATCACTGCTCCGCACCGAACAGGCCGACTTTACTCGAACGGCAGACGTTGACGCGGCCGTACTTTCATGGCCAACGGTGGAGGAGCTACTAACACCGCCCATCAGGTCGCTGTCGTGCAGTTGACGCGCAATTGCCACATGATTGGAACCGGCAAGGGCCGGTATTATAATACTGCTCCTCGGTTCGTCATCCGATTGATCCGAACGCCGGTTATTGTTATTGTTGTTGCCACAATCATCACTATCACCACCGTCACTCTCCCTGATTCCGTTTATCCGCAGTGAGGACAGTGAAATCTCGTCGCTCACTTCATCAATCATGGACATTTCTCGATCGAACTCTACAAACTCTTCGTGACAGTCGCGATTGCGTCCATCTCCACGTGGACCGGACGATATTCCTTCGAGCAGGTCGCGATGACGAAGAATCGTTTCCTGCGGCACGGAAGCAAGGTATGGCGTTGGGTCGAAACCTTCGTACGGAAAATTTACTACCTTTTGCGACTTTACCCATTTGCCATTGACATAGTTGAAACGCTTCAGATGTACAATCTGTAGTATGAATGAGAATCGTTTAAAGGGTTTTTTTTAACATTACCACAAACACACACTTTCAGTTGAAAGTATCGCATTCTTACCAAAATGGGAGGAAGTTTCCAGATCTGCAGCTTTTTAGTGGCAGGCTTCTTTTGCTTGCAATGCGAACAGTGGTACCACTGTTCTAGCTTCTCTTCTGAGGTAAACGCACGCAGGCAGTGATCCAGATCCACCGGTTCCGTTTGCTGTTTGCGACATATGGCCACCGATTCGTGAACGGTCCATAACTACATGGGAAATTGAAATGTACAAAAGAAACATTAACATTGTTGTCAAACGATCAATTTCACCATCCACTCACCCGTTCGCGTGTACTTTGGTAACGTAAGTGGAGCGCAGTTGGATCCCAGTCTATGGCAATTTGGATGGATCGCGCATTGATGGAGCTCTGCAATGACGCTATTGGAGATGAAGATGTCCCCGGTAATGATCCCATCGATGCTGGCTGTTGCTGATGATGATGGTTGGTAGTTCCATCTAACGATGAGCTTCCGGACGAATTCGCGGCGTAAATCTTGCGTCGAAGTGTCGGAGTTTGTTCGCGCGAGGATAAATTTGGTGTGGAGCTATTACCTGAAATTAAGTACGTTGCACGTTGCACGTGTCTCGTTAGAACGTTATTCAATCTTCGGTTAGAACAACAAAGCATTCTACTTACTCGCTGAACCGGGCGCTGAACAAATCAACCCCTGCAGTAAAGGTTCGTCATTACACGGAATCTCACAACCACGACAAAAACGTGACCACGGACAGAGGGCACACATACGGCCACCGCTTCCGACCGCTCGCAACGTGAACGGAAAATCGTACCCTAGACTATCATCACTATCGAAGAAGAAGCACGTTGCCGGGGTGGCGGAAAGGATAGAAGAAAGATAAGACAAATAGATCATTATTATTTATCGCCCATTCAACTACCGTTGCGAGTGCGCCCGCGCTTAATCACCCGAAACCGCGTGAAACACAAGCTAATCAATGACTCACCAGTCCGTCGCGTGGTTCGATTGGTCGGGCGGTGTTGGAGGCAGTGGGCTGAGTAAACGGGCCACCTGCAACCATACCGAGCAGTACAGCTCTTTGTTGGTGACACCGTCGTAGCAAGGGATCAGCAGTGGCACACCGAACAGGCCGGGTTTGGACTTGTGATGCGACAGGAAGTACGTATCCTGCCGGCTGAGCTTCCGATGAACCGCAATCAGATAGTTGGTCTTGCGCTGTCCCACCAGTCCGCCCGCCGTACCACCGCCGATGGCTTGCGGTCGCTTGCTAATTGCACTTAGACTTATCGCATCGCCATGCTGTTGCTGATCGCCGTAAGGTGGCATGTCCTCTCCCATGAAGATGTTATCGCAGTCGTTACATTCGTACGGATGGTGTAGGTGGTGCGCGCTCGGGGAGTCGTACCCTCCTCCACCATTGCTCCAACCATTATCGGCATTGTTCAACAAATTGGTCTTCGATATCGTCTTCGATCGGTCTTTCGATGGCTGCTGGGTGGCGGACGCGTGCAAATGATGCTGCTGCTGATTGCCGAAACCGATGTTCATGTTTCCATACCCATTGCTACCGTACCCGGTCAGTTCGCTGTACTGGCCAGCACCGTAAACGAACGTACTGTCTGGACTGGTGCTTATTTCCGGAATGTGCTGTAAAACATGAGATTCAACATCACAAACACACACACATACACAGGGGTTAAATGTGCGTATGGCTGACGCAAAGGCTCACACAAATTACTGTATCGCTAGCAACAATGCCTACTCTTCTAGCTACACTAGGAATTTGCTAATAACGCACACATTACATTGCAGGCAAAAACTAGCACTGTTTTCGTTTGCTTTGATAATTATCATTTGATAAAAATAAATAAATGCCCCCTGAAATATATTTTCGCGTGAGGATGGTTTAACATCAATTAAGCTACTTGGGTTAATATAGTTATTGGTTTCTACGTCATTGTTTAACTGCTGGAATAATAATTATATAAATAGAAGATAGATTACCTTTTCTACATAATTTCGATAGCTAAATTAGTGCCAATCTATTATTCTTCGCATCACGTACCAAAGAAAGAGATTGTTTTAAATATTTACATAACAATTTACATTTGTTTTTCTTAAGGCCACATTTTTACAAAAGGGTGCACTGTTTACTCGGGTATGTGCGAGGTACTTACAATGCTAATTTCAGTCAAATACCAATGAAAACAACATTAAACAGTTCTTCTATTTGTATAAAGCAATTGGAGCTGTTAGTGTTATTGCTGTATTAAAGGAGTTGTTTTTAGCTTGGAAGTGTTTGTTTTGTTACAATTAAGTTTTTGAATATTTACAACAAAAAATAAATAAATCGTGGAGCAAAAAAACTACGTGACAATAAAAAGGATTTACAATTTTAACTCATTTCATATTTCACCTTCTTGAAATTCATTCACCGGATGGCCGAATTCACCTTTATCAAATATTCTTCTTTTTTTCAATTGAGTTACTCTCTATAGTCGATTCTGTATTGCAGAAGTGATCCTTTAAACTCAACCGAAATATTTAAAAAGTAAAGAACTGCACTTCGCTAGCTAAATACGCAACGTACACGGGTAACACAAAATATTCAATAAAGAAAAAAACTTATATACACAACCATACCTTGAAGCACAACATATTCGGGGGCATGCAGAGTGTGTTGCCAAAGCACCGGCTTACCTTCGACGTGGCCGAGGTCCTACGGTTAGCCATCGTCGTTCCGTTGCCGCCACCGGCCCCTCCTCCTCCTGCTCCTCCCCCTCCACCACCGCTGCCATTGTAGAGAACGCCGTTGGTTAACGGTGCAGATCCACCACCGTCGACAACACCGGTGCGACCTGTGGAGGAGCCTGGCTTACGCCCAGTGATGGCCGCCGTATCGTCGGTCGTGGCCGTCGAGGAGGAAGAGGATGCGGACGAGGATGTGGACGAGATCGTAGTGTTGATCGAGCTGGTCGTAAGCTGGTGCGGGTCTAATGATGGTAGTAGAAGAGCTGGATTGCAGTACGGTACAGATTTTCGGAACGAGTTTGTGTGAAGAAGGAAGTGGTTTGGTGGTTATGATGCGCGTAATGATGAGAACCACGGGCACACGCATGATGGTGGTGGTAATGATGGTTAGAACAGATTTAATTCAGGGAGAAAGATGAAAAGTGAGAAAAACACACATATATGAAGGATAGAGAGAGTGATTTAGTTATGAGCAATTTGCATGCCGCATGAATGAATCGCGATTAAAAAGTGTTTTAACATTGAACGCAAAGAATAGGGAAAATGAATCAGGAAATAAGTTAAAGAACATGTGGAACAAAAACGAAAAAGAAAAACGACACAATTAAAATCAGCACTGTGAGTAGCTTAAATCATATAATGCAGCATCATGTATGATCAAAACGTACTAAAGCAACACTGTTACTTTCCATTCCATCATAAAGCTCCCAGAAAACAAAACAACATATGAAACAAACATGACAACAAACAAGGGCGAACAGTACCGAGAGATGCATAGAATTGCAAGTCTAATTGTTTCATATAAATCAACGGTTCGGTTCCGTGGACAAGCCCCTCTTTACGTACCTTGATTCCGCTGTATGTCTTTCAATCCTTTCTCGATATTTATGCCAAGCTCGGAACCGGCACGGGATCGGAGCACACTGTCGATCTTTGGCAGCTCGTATGCATACAGCTCGCATGCAGTGCTCTGCTTGATTCGATGCTCGTTTGGTAGTACCAGTCGAATTTGAGAATTCGACAACTCGCAGATCAGCATTTGATCCGGTTCTAGACCGCACATTTCACTCAGTTGTTTCTTGAGATCCCAGTATTTCATTTCCGAGTTCAATCGCAGACCATACTTGACCGGTACGGAACCATCCAGCAGCATCACTGTGTAGCAGGAAACAAAAATGTATCAATAAAGCTGCTTCATTTCATCAATGGAAGGATGTTACTCACCGAGTACCTCGCAATAGGTGTAATTTTCAACTGGTAATGGTAGACTCAGCAAGCTGAACGGATCGAATCGCACCGAATCGCGACCACAGCCCTGGCATGTTACCTTAGACTTGAGCTGTCCGTAAAACAGATCAACAATGATGCTCTGGTTCCGAGCATGATGCTGACTCCAGGCTTCCGTTGCCACAACCACATCTGAACGTCCATCCGAATCTTTCAATTCCGTGTACGGTTTCTCCATCACCCGATTCAAATCCTCGTGCAGCGAATCCAGCAGCCAGTCGAGCAGCTCCTGTGAATCGTGCTGCCCTCCGCCCGAGAACTGAGGGGCATGCTTGGTGACGCAAAAGCGCAATTTCAACGGAGCGATAGAACGGGTCGAGGCGGTCCACACATCGCGTAGCAGTTCAGCGTACCGCAGCACTAGCTGTCCTTTCGTGCCCATCTTGTTCGTCGTATTCAGCTCGTACAGGTGTTTCTTCTGTATAAAGTACTGCGTTAGTGGCTGCGTGTTAAACAGAACCTGAAGAGCAGCATTCATGAAGCATGTATTGCCCAGGTTATGCAATCCCGTTGCGCCTGGAGGGTGCTGTGACTGGATTGAGGCAACTGTCCCGCGACGATCCATGCTGCTGCTGCCCGAACCCTGGGAAAGAGCCAACGATCCCAGTTCCTCCGGCCAGGTGAGGTCTTTGTTACGGATCTCTAGCAGTATTTGATCATTATCACCGATCGACAGTTCGTGCAGCGTCAAGTGATCTTCCTCTAGTAGGTAAGGGAACTCACTGATACCCGTCGGCGTCGGTACAAGGTGCCAGAGCCGAATGTCTTCGGATTTTAGCTTCAATCTTTGGCATAGGAACTCGGCTACTTGCTTGATAGTGGCCAACCGGCTGAATGCAGCCGTGTAAGCGAGATATTTCTTCGGCGGATGTAAAACCGACGGTACCGAGGAAACCGTAGTCGGATAGCTTCCGGTCGTTAGTGCACCGTACCCTCCAGACATGCTGGCCCATGCATTGCTACCAGCCATTTGTCCGTGCTGTTGCTGATGCGGTGCCGGTTGGCTCTGATGACGCAGTATTCTCAAATTCAACGGATAGAGCTCCAGCTCGACGTCCCCGTTGCTTTGAGGCTGAATGACTTGTCTCGGTAGGGGCAAAGGACCACCGTACCATTGAGCTAAAGCTTTCCAGAGCGAGTCCGGCACTAGTTCAAAGTCTCGGTGCTGTACCAGCGTAAGGTCACGCTTCAAACGACCACCTTCTCCGGTTAGTGTCGGAGTCTGTTTGTAAATGTTCGGCGCTATAAGACAACTGTTGTCTATCGTTCCAGGCGCGCTGCCCGCATGCCGACCATACGATATTCCGCTGCTTCCCGAGCCCAGACTAGATGAATCTCCCGTCCCCAGTAAGTCGCCCATACTCTCGGTCGAATTGGAGGTAAAGCTTTCATCACAGATCATTGCCTCATCCACCACTCCGTTGCTAGTTCCGCCGTTGGGCATCAGAGAAGGCACTCCTCCAGCACCGGCATTAGTTCGACTGTTCGCATAGCTTGTTCCCGTGGTCTTACAATGCACACAAGACGTACTGGGCGATGAAAGGTGGGTGTACTGCGACCAGTGCTGCCACCAGTCTGAGGAAACTAAATACCAAAACTGTCCTACTTTGTAGCCCCTCCGGACTTCTCGCGACAACCATCCACGGACTATGTCACCTTCTAGATGGCGACACTGGGGACGCAATCCTAATACAATGTGGCACACTTCGAACAGAAGATCTAGAAATGGTTGGACCAGATTCGAGCTGCTTTCAATGCTCCATATAAGAAAGTCTTCCTGGGTGAACTTAAACTCTGGAACATTTGACGCACTGACACTGTCCAGCGACGTCCTATCAGCTTCATTGCCATTTACTTTACTTTCATCTCCCTTCATAGCTCGTCGATACAGCTCGGCAAGCACCCTTTCATGGGTCAGATTTCGGTAAATGCCAGCGTTAGACTCACGTGCCACCGACAGCAGTATGTCTATCATCTGCCTAATTTCCACAAAGTTCAACACACCATCACGATCGATATCGAATACTTTAAAGCAAAACTTGCTACGCTCTACACTGGGCCCACGGCAGGCGGCACTAACGCCACAGCACAGCTCCTTGAAATCGATGTGCCCATCGTGGTTTTCGTCAAACGCCAGAAATACACCACCGAGGGCCGCCCTCGGGACGGGAGGACTAACCAGCGGCCCGAGCGATTCCAAATCTAGCTGTCCCGTAACAGCCGCTCCCTTCAGCAACCAGAACACCTTCTCAAGGTCTCCTATATCCTGCTCCTCCAGATGCGTCACGCCGGCCAAACTCTGGTAAAAGGTGGGCGTCTCCAACTCGGAACTAAGATTGACGCACGCATCCTGCAGCAACCATTTGGACAGGGCTGTTGCGCCGCGGTGCATCTGTATCCACGATTTGAACTGCTCGAATGAGACGCGATCGTTCTGACCGAACAGTGACACCTGATATCGACTCCATTGCAATTGTTGCTGGTGATTGTTCCTATTCGCTACCGTTTGATGGTTATTGTTATTATTGCTACAATTGGTGGTGTTGTTGCTGCTATTGGTGGCATTGCTTTGGTAGGTCGTTTCTATTTGTATGGCTTTTTGGAATTCCTGTTTGAGTATATGCGTGCCAGACTCGTTGCAGTACAGTGTCCACAAAAATCTACAAAAGAAAACGAAGTTTTAAAACAAAACCATTAGTGAAATATCTTCGAATATTAATATTAATGCTTTCTCGCTCTCTCGGATTTGAAAGCTCGTTGGACAGAGCGAGAAAGCATGTTGATTTT
>KB703804.1:0-21533 GCA_000349165.1 Anopheles christyi | reverse complement strand
GATCCTTGAAGTGATCTTAAATCCCCACCGTTCCTAGAACAGTTTCCGAGTCTGTTCGGAACTGTTAACAAACCTATAACAATCCTGGAACTGATTCCAAACCCATACTAGTTCTTTCACAGGTTCTTTATTAATTAATTAATATAATTATTGATTTATTCAAATGTTCCTGGCTGCCAGCATCGCGGGTTGAACACAATGGATAAGATTAGAATTACTTACTAACTAAAGCGATTCGAGTGCACATAAGAAAGAAAGTAAGAGAGGGCGGAGATAGTTACCGATATAAAGGAGAGTTGGACTGAAATCAGATGGTAGGGTTCGTAAAGATTAAAACACTAGAGGAGTTGATAGGAATCGATTCTTCTAAGGAGAAAGCTAACAAGACAACGGCTGCATTTGCAATAGAGCACCTGTCAGCTAGAGAGGGAAGTCCTAGGAATTCGTAGAAGGGGAAAGAGTGGATGGCTTAGTATCCGTCAATCTGCACTTCTAGCAAAGTGAGATACTACTGCACACTAATTACGACCGATGGATGGACGATGCTACGGTACAGCTTATGAGACCCGAAATGTCAGTTATATCAACAGCAATACAAACTCATAATTTATCAGAAATCATTCTTAACCCATAACGGTCCTCAAATTGTTCCTGAAAATATATTCCGGTCGTGGAACCGATCGCGTACCTATTTCGGTTCATTTCGGTGACATTTTAATAGTGATTATTTATCTCGCAGTTTAGCAGTCAGCCAGAGATCGTCACATGTTGGACTCCATGTTGGTTGTTACTGCATATCAGATCATGGCATACTTATAGATCGGAGAACACACTCTTGCAGTTATAGAACACTCTTTTGTTGCGCATTTAGGATGCTAGCTATCGGCTGGTTATTCTATAGTCGTAACACTTTACCTCAAATGTTAGCAGAACGGGCTCAACCACCAAAAAAGAAGAAAACATCTAAGATTCAGTGCTAAAATGGGCGAGAACCTTTGTGTTTAAAACTGGATTATAAAATATACTGAAATGTATGTACAGTAATATTGATGAGCATATCTTAAAAAAATAAAAGTTAGTAAAAACAACATCACTTTATACAATGAGTATACCATTTGCTAAGTTGAATCATTAAATCTAAGACTCTGCTTATCCTATGCTGTAAACTAAGAAACTGAATCGAATGCCATAAATGAGTTTTTGATAACATGAATGAAATGCACTTCATCGTGAAGGAACTCCATTTCTCATCGTATGTACAAGATAACGTAAATCGATGAGACAAAAAAAAATCAAAATTGATGACAACGGACGATAAGATAAAGATAGAAACGGACGATCGAATAAATGAAAAAACAAAAACGAATAAGGTTTTTTTTTTAAATACTGCACAACGCTTGACATTAAACGATCATCATAAAAATGACTAATTATAAACGATTGAATGAAAGTTTGGCTTAGCTTTTGTCGATAAAACTTAGTAGTAGTACGTTTTCCTTTTATTACGTTTACGTCAGTTATCAATGAATTAAGTTTCAAAAAGTTCGTTTGGTACCACAGCTGAACACAGCCAAAGAACACAGCCAAAGAAAGGTTTGGTACACAGCCAAAGAAAGATAGTAAAAAAAACACAATATCCATTACTCCATTGCGTCGAACGATTCTCGTAAATGTTTGATTTGAAGACACTTGACGCCGAACGAGCCGAGCCGAGTACCGCAACGAGCCCAAAACATTTAATCATGAACACCGATTCTTCCCTAATCCCACCGACGTGTCGTTATTGTGCTGTATGTGTATGTTTTGTTTGTTTGGCCATGTCCGAATTTTAGCCCCGAAAGTATAAAACTACCCTACCGATGGATGAATCTATATCAGTCGTGTCTTAGCGATACTTCGTACACCTACGGAACCGCGAATTAGATAAAACCCACAATGGAGCTGTACTACAACATTGTGTCACCACCGTGCCAGAGCGTACTGCTGGTGGGCAAAAAGCTTGGCATTACGTTCGACCTAAAGGAAGTGAATCCTCATCTCCCGGAAGTGCGCGAACAGTTGCGGAAGGTTAGTGGAGCGGCGTTACAGTGAACGCAAAATAACGAACTACGCAGAACGAATGCGCTTACGCTTCATTAATCATTGCTTCTCTGTGACTTCCCTTAGCTCAATCCCCAGCACACCATACCGACGTTTGTTGAGGATGGGCACGTGATTTGGGAGTCGTACGCCATCGCCATCTATCTGGTGGAAAACCACGGCAAAGACGATTCGCTCTATCCGCGCGACTCGAAGGTACGCTCCGTCGTGAACCAGCGCCTGTTCTTCGACAATGGCCTTATGTTCAAGAGTGCCATCGAGTATGTGGAGTGTATCTTGAAGAAAAAGCTTGAACCAACGGAAGAGATGCAGCAGAAGCTGAAGAAGGCGCTTGGACTGCTGGAGTCGTTTGTGAAGGAACGCTCGTTTGTCGCTACCGATCATCTGACGATCGCCGATATCTGTCTGCTGAGCAGTGTGACGATGCTGGCCGGGATCAAGTACGATCTGGCAGCTTTTCCGGCCATTTCGGCCTGGGTTGCACGTGTTACGGATGAGCTGCCGGGCTACGGCGAGTTCCATCAGGAGCTGCACGAAAAAAGCATGGAGTACATTAAAACGCTGTAAAAAGACAGATGAATCGATGTGCCTTTAACTTGTCTCGAATTTGTGCAAACATGCAATTAAATATACTCATAATTGAAACAAACCTGCCAACATGGTTGTATTACAGACGTAAGGAGCTTTTTATTGAGAATATCGTTTTTTTCGGATTTGTTTGAACTCTTCAGCATAAGTCATAAACTCTCCAGACAGAAAGAGTAATTATATTAAATTGATATTGTAAGTCAGGTTTAATGAACTAAATATGTGAAAATCATGTATTTTATTTTTATTTTGTTGCTATCTTTTGAGTTAGTAAAAAACCGTTCTCAGTCAACGCTTTTCTTATCCACTGGCAGGCTACTGGGTCTACTGCGAATGCAATTTCTTGCAATTGTTCACAAACGCAAAAAAGCTTGTTATGTGTTTCAAATGTGTTTCGTGATAGTAAATATAATGTTTTTTTTTTAAGTTTTCAATGCAATTCATTTCTTTGAATTACTTTTAATTATTGTAGAAACATGCATGGTTTACAAGCCATATTTAATTGTTTATTGCATGGATTTGACTATAGGAACAAATAATGGTGGTACAAGGGTTAATAATATAAAATGCAATTAACAAATTTAGTCCAATCCTAACATGTACTACAATCGGTGTTTCACTGGTAGTTATTTATCTGTGCGTGGTTATGTGGTCCGCGTGGTAAAGCCAAATAAACAATACCCTGCATATTGAAATTGTTGGTAAAATAATGTTTAATTGTTTCATATAATTCTGTATCAAGGCCATCCCTGCAACACCTAAATCGTCCGATATCGATATCGATTAATGAAAAGATTACAACTTTATGTGGCACATTAGTAGAGAGTGAAATTATTCATGCTTTACCCCTTCCTGTCCAACCTGCCTCGCATCACACCCGCCTCCAGCCCAACGAATTTGTGAGTAAACATTCGACCAGAATCATTATGACGCTGCTGAATCCATCCCTGCAGAAGAGAAAGAGAAGGGAGAGGAGGAGAAAAAAGAGCATAATTGTTGGTAAACCTCTATGTCATATGTGTGGTGTGTTTGTGGGGTAAGTTTATCGTGCGAGTACAATACAAACTCCACGACGCTGGAACGATATTTCATATCGCTGTAGGAACACTTTTTTTTATTTTTACACAGTCTACTTGAAATTTGTCCAGTCATGATGGAGCTCTTTGCAGGCGGTTCCACAAATCACGAGTGTTGGTGTAGCTTCTGACATCATCTCGTAGAATCTCCCCATTGAGCATTGTTGGTATTAGTGACAACGTTGTCGCATTATTTGGTATTATAAAACCACTGGCATACAGCGGCTCTTGGTACAGTCATTTGTAAGCATCTGCTTGACGTATTCAGCCCGCCACCAAGTTTCACTCCGTTTAGGTAGTAATGGATTACTATTACAGTCTCATTTCACCGCCCTGCCACAGCGCAATCCTGGTTGCCAAGAAGCTGGGAGTTACGCTGAACCTGAAGAAAACGAACATACAAGATCCGGTAGAGCGCGATGCACTCACTAAGGTAGCTATAGCAGTGTCCATGGCAGTCAATTAAATGAAAGTGAGCGTTAGTAGCTAACAGGCATTCTTGTTTGTAGCTTAATCCGCAACACACCATCCCAACGCTGGTCGATAATGGGCATGTCGTTTGGGAATCGTACGCGATCGTGACGTATCTGGTGGATGTGCACGGAAAGGACGATACACTTTACCCCAAGGACCCGAAGGTGCGCTCCGTTGTGAACCAACGGCTCTTCTTCGATATTGGCACGCTGTACAAGCAAATCATCGACATCATCCATTTGGTGTTCAAGAAGGTACAGCCGACTGATGAACAGATGGAGAAGCTTAAGAAAGCAATCGATCTGTTGGAGCACTTCGTCACCGAACGATCGTACGCTGCCGCGGATCATCTGACGGTGGCCGACATCTGTTTGCTCGGTAGTGTGTCCGCACTGAGCTGGTTGAAGTATGATCTTGAACCATTTCCTCACGTTAAGGCATGGATTGCACGCGTGGCAAGCGAACTTCCAGACTATGCCGAGTTCCGGAAGGAGGTGGAGGCAGCTACCAAAGAGTACGTTGCAAATAAAAAATGAACCAAATGAGGCACCAAAAGACTGAAAGTGTGAAAGTATAAGCAACATTTTAAACGCAGGAATCGTATATTATTATCATCGGATAAAAAATAAAAGAAAACACAGATGAAATGTGGTAAATGAGTATATGATAAAGTGCATTTGGTGATGAGTTGAGGTTTTCTTCAACAAAATATACAATCTAATCTATTATGGGACTCTGACTCTGAGCACCAGAGAAAAAATCACACCATTATTAACTCATGATAGGCCAACATCTCTTGCAAATGCAATTCTTTCGATTAAATGATTAATAAACAAACACAATATAAGATACTCGAGCTGTTTACCGAGGACGATTGAAGTGGTTTGTTGTTCCGTAGTTTCAATGAGAGAAGTACATAAAACATACATAAATGAAGGAAATCATAGAGAAATCATTACGAGAATACGACTCTAGACGAAACAACTCGAATTAGATCGCAGCAATCGCCTTAGCTGCATAGTGATAGAAGATTCTACCTTTTTATTTTTTATGTTTGTTGCAAAGTATTCAATCATTTTTCCAACGACATTCATGAATCGAGGATACAATTGCTAGAGGTCTAAGAAATATGTGAAAGCATTCGTACTATTTCGTGAACTTAATGAGTGTGTATAATAAGGTTTAGCTTGAAAAAATGTATTATGCAACGATATCACAATTGAGCCCAGTGAAAGACAAAAAAGCTAAAGAAACTAGAGTATAGCGAATGAATTCATTCGCAATCGTTATGGTGTGTGCACGATGACGGATATTATTTACACACCTTATCGTGCCAATTTTTCGCACTACCTTCCGTCTCGAAGTCAGCCCGGAAAACTAAAACCTGTAATGTACAATTTGGTGGTGGTATAAAATCTCCACACACACATCGTCCTCGTCTACAATAGTTTGCAAACGTTTGCACTTTCCCAGTTCCTTAAGCATGGATTACTATTACAACTTTGTTTCACCACCCAGTCAGAGCGCCATACTGGTAGCGAGAAAACTTGGCATTAAGCTGAACCTTAAGCCAATGAACATATACGATCCCGTGGAAATGGATACACTGTCGAAGGTATTTAAGGAAGATGGTTGGTTGGTTGGATTGGTTTAGTGCTCTTGTATCATTTGCATTTGCAGATTAATCCATACCACACCCTACCGATGCTTGTAGACGATGGCACCATCATTTTTGAATCTTACGCGATCGTCCTGTATCTGGTGGAAACGTACGCGAAGAACGATGCGCTCTATCCGAAAGATCCAAAAGTGCGGTGTGCTGTGAATCAGCGTCTTTTCTTCGACGTTGGCACACTGTACAAGCAGATCTACGAAAACATTCACGTTCAACTGCAGGACAGACAGCCGACCGAGAAGCAGGTGCAAAGATTGAAGAAAGGGGCTGATGTGTTGGAACACTTCCTTACTGAACGATCGTACGCTGCCGCAGATCAGCTGACGGTGGCAGACATTTGTTTACTGGTTACCGTAAATGCGCTCGCGCTTTGGTTAAGCTACGAGCTTGAAGCATACCCAAGGATAAGAGATTGGTTCAGGAGAGTTACGGATGGAATTCCGGACTGTGCCAAATTTCTAAGGGAAGTAGAAGATGCTACTAGAGCGTACGTTGCTAGTCGAAAGCTTAAAACGTGAAGAAGAGTACAATGCACTAGCCACTCTGATCGATGGTGAATAGATAATTACATAAGATCCTATTTTTGATCGTCTAGTGTGTTGAAACAATTCGTGATTGAATGAATGGTTGAAGGGAAAAAAGCAATCATCCCCCTCGCAACCTTATCGGAAAGAATTGATGCTTATTATCTAATAAAACATGTTCCACAAACAGGAACAGGGGTTTAGGATATGAACTGTTTGGAAGTTTTAAAATGTGTTACTATTACAAGAATATCATCTTTTTGTTGCTTTTGCAATACAAGCTGCATCTTTTGATTACTAGTCACTTAAATATTTGACGTACAAAAATCAAGATCGAATCCCTGGAAACATCTGACAAACCCTGCAAATCTGCTGATTAGATGAAAGGTTCGAATGATAAGCACTTTCGCTGGCCTGTTGGTCTCACCAACTATTTCTACATTAGGCAGTACCATTCCAGCCAGCAGGGATCAAAAACATACCATGGATCTGTATTATCACATTCGCTCGGCGCCATGTCAACCGGTGGTGTATCTGGCCAGACATTTGGGGCTGGAATTAAACCACAAAGTGACAAGCGTGTACGATCCGTCGGATTTCGAAGCGCTCAAGAAAGTAGGTATACAGAAGTCACCCTGGAATACGTCTCGTGTGGTGAACTAACAGCACTGTTCCCATTAACGTAGGTGAATCCACAACATACCATCCCCACGCTGGTAGACAACGGTCATGTCTTGTGGGATTCTCACGCCATTCTGATCTATATGGCGGAAAAGTACGCAGTGGATGATAGTCTCTATCCGAAGGATCCTTGCGAACGATCAGTCGTACACCAGCGGCTGTTCTTCGATAGCGGAATATTCCAGATGAGCACATTGCAAGCGATCTCGCAACACTTGCGCAACAACCCCATCTCCGATGAGCACATGGCCAAGGTGAAGCGTGGGGTGGAGATAGTGGAGATGTACCTTACGGACAGGCCGTACGTTGCCGGCCAGAAGTTGACGATTGCCGATTTTTCGATCTTCGTTAGCTTCTGTTCGCTCGACATGATGAAGTACGATCTGACGGCGTACCCGAATGTGTCGCGCTGGTTCGCCAAAATGGGTACGCACATTCCCGACCTGGAGCCAACACGCAAAGTGATTGAAGTGGAGCTCAGAGCTCTGCTAGAATCTATGAACAAGTAGGCGACGGAGCAACAGGTTGTGCACGTCAGTGTTGCTTGAAGCGTGCTTTCACAATAAAGTTCAAGCTTGGGCTCGACCATTACACTGGGTTCAGTGAATGACAAGATGTACGCTGTATGTGTGTTCCTTTCTACTATCTGTGACAATATCTAAACCGTCCATATCACAAATGTCTACTGCACAAGGTGTACTGTTTTCGTGCTCAGTTCAACGAACAGTGACTTGCACGCTACGCCCCTGGCAAACGCGTGCATTGTGCGTTGATAAGATACGGTTGGTCTCGGATACAACGTGACCGTAGCAAGCAGATATAGAATAGAGAAGAAAAAACAACGCAAAAAAACAATATTACTCCAAAAAACATGTGGCTCACTCGCTCGTTTGCGCATCGGCAAGCGATAAGCGTAGCACGTTTGGGCACATTTATTGACTCGCTGCTTACGCTGCACAGCAGCCTTTGTCACGTTATCCCCTTCGACGGTCGTTTGCGACATCGAGATGCTTATCCTAATCTTCGGTGGCCATTTTCGTCGACTCATCGGTTTTTCTTGTGGACTCCGTTGCGCTTGCTGCAATGTCGCGGGCACGTTCCGGGCCCGGATGCGTATGCAGCTCGGTGTAGTTCGGTTGAGGGTGCTGCTGCTGTCGTTGATTAGTCTGTTCCCTCGTGTCCTCCGTTTCGCGCTCGTTGCGTTGCTGCAAAACACAAAGCTGCTGTTGTTCGGCTGCCCGCATTGCACGAAATCGCTCCAGGAAGGATTGCGTTTTTTGGGCCGCTTCCTTCGTAATGTCCGTGTAGCCGACGAGCTCCCGCTTGCATTGCTCGTACCACCGGTGCACGTTGGGATAGACGCTAAAGTCAAAGTTGAGCACACCGTCCAGTGCAGCCACCGTGACCGCAATGGCAAAATCGGCCACCGTTATGTGATCCCCAGCCGTCCAGCGGCACGGGCGCAGAAAGCTGTCTAGCACGCTGACTGCATCCTGCACCTTTTTAAAGTCTTCCGGCTTGCCTTCGCCTCCCATCAGGATGGGATGGTAGTAGGTGGTCACGCTTCGCATCAGTGTGCCGATGTCGTAAAACAGACGCTGGTTCACTTTCGCGCGCATTGCAATATCCTTCGGGTAGAGCGTATCGTCTGTGCTATACTTTTCTGCCAAATAGATCAGGATGGCGCTCGATTCCCACACTACAACCTGCCCATCATCGTCGACCAGTGTGGGAATGTAGTGTTGAGGATTGAGCTGCAAAGCCAAACAAAAAACCCTGTTGAGAGCTGTGGAAGTAAGAACCACCACTATTACCTTGACAAATTCTGGCTTGTAGTGTTCGCGCTTCAGCACATCCAGCTCGATTAGGTTCAGGTCCAGCTTCAACCATTTCGCAAACAGCAGCACCACTCGACATGGGGGCGATATAATGTTGTAGTACAGATCGAGTCGAGGCATGGATGAGGATTTGCTTTCGCTTTCAGGTACGATGTGGCAACAACTGATAAAGTTCCCACCGGTGGGGACTCGTGCAAGGCGCAACACAACTGGGTGAATCGTCGGTAGTCCCATTTGTTTGTTTGTCATCTTTTCCTTTCGCCAATCTTATCTAATCGGGTACGTAATCGGGTATGGGCTGCGTTTATCAACCAACCGACCGTCTCGGTGTTGGTAGGCAGCAAAGCTTTTTTGTTTCTGTTCGCCTCTGGTGTATGTGTGTGTGTGTCTGCATTGCATTCAATTCGCTCAAGTTGACCCACTAGGTACACTGTTCGGATGGACATTACCTACACCCAACGGGGGATTGTGTTTCGATTCACCCTATTTTATTGCAAAGGTAGTAACGCAGTAACGTTTACTTGTTGACCGGGTTGAACGAATCGCGGAACTGGATGGCACCTTCGGCGCAAATTTCATGGTGTCCCGCCACTGATTCCTTCAGCTGGCCGTACCAACGCTGAATGTTTGGATACTTGCTCAGATCGAGACCGGCAATCACATCGATGGTGGTAATGCTTGCCAGCAGACTGAAATCGGCCACCGTTAACTTATCGCCCGCAGCAAAGGGGGTTTTGTCGAGGAAAATTTCCAAAAACTCAAGTGCCTCCTCTAGCTTTACCACATTGTCGGGGTTCAGCTCCTTGCCCTCCATCATGACCGGGTAGAAGGCTTGCGAGAAACGCTGGTACAGGGTGCCCATGTCGAAATACAGCCGCTGGTTTACAATGGCGCGCTTTTTCGGATCCTTCGGATAAAGTCCATCGTTTTTGCCGTACTTCTCGCACAGATACGTCAGGATCGCTCTCGATTCCCACAGAACAAAGTCATTGTCGACCAGTGTCGGGATGACGTGTTGTGGGTTGATCTGCGGTGAACAGCAAATCAAGAAAGTGTTACGAAAGCTGACCATTAATTGCATACGACTGTACGTACCTTGAGGAATTCCGGTTTCAGGTGGTCCCCTTTTAACAGGTCGAGCTCTTTTAGGTTCAAATGAAGACCGAGTGCTTTGGCCAACAGGCGGATGGATTGGCACGGGGCTGACAGTGGAAGATAGTAAAAGTCCATACCGAAGAAGTGTCTGCGTCCGTAGCACACGGGAAGTACCTAATCACAACTGAGGAAACAACTGAGTAACAGTGTCACTTGAGCTGCGGTTACAAATTTATTTTATGAAACCGACCGTTATCAGCGCTATCGTTCGGTTGCGTCATCTACGAGTATTGCCTATAATCGTGGGTTTCTGCGCGTGTGTGCGTGTGCATGTCGTACATGAAACATAACTATCATTCTTTGCAATGGTGCTTTAAACAGATCTTTATAGGATGACGTCATAGGAGCCATGGTGCATGCATGGGAGATATCGAGGAAGGAAGAATGATTGGTTAATTGCGAAAGAAATATGAAAAATGTTAAGAAAAGGTAGTAGATACTATCGAGGTGGTCTGAGTACACTCGTATTGTGAAAACAGTGAGATTGCCTTAATCTGACTAAGTCAAATTTCAAATGGCAAGCGTCCACTCCACAAGCTACGTTGTTTTAAATTGGTTAAAATTGAATGTTTTACTTTTGATTTGGCTTATGAAATGAAATTAAGTTAAATATATGCCTCACTAGAATTATTTTGAACCTTGAATAAATAATTTAAATCGTACCACGTGGTAAGGAATGTTTGTGAATTAAATGTGCAGATTAAATGTGAAATATTTCGTGTTTGATTCCGAAATGTGTCATGAGTTTATTTCAAATTTACGTTGATCGTTTCGGAGCACCCTATGTTGCAGCTGTCCTGTCAAACAAATGTCAACGGTTTTTATTGGCGTGTGCGTAAACAAACGGGCATAAATAAATGACTACCAAACAACAACACGTCCAGCCAAAATCTACAGACGCGGAGTCGCACTAATAATTAATATTATTTGTGAGTTTCAAACACTACGACGATGGGTGGTTGTCGATGTACGTTTCGTGACTGTGAAAATGGAACTGCGTCGCGGAAGGAGCTCCACTTCTTTCGATATCCAGTTCGCGATCCCGAAAGGTTAATGGAATGGGCGAGAAACGCCGACCGTCTTGAATTTGTAGATCTACCGTATGACAAAGTGTCGAACAAGGTGGTCTGCCAGGAGCACTTTGAGCGGAAAATGTTTATGAACGATCTGCGTGATCGGCTCACGAAAATGGCAATACCAAGGTTGATGCCGAGGCCGGACGAAACAATATTAAACGTAGAAACGGGATTGATCCACGCGGAAGGCGATTGCAGTAGTTCGATGAAAGATGATATGATAGAACCGGTACGATCTTCATCGCCGCAATCAACGATGAAGGTAATTTGCGAAAATGAATCACTTTTCCACAATTATTTAACCTATCTCCATTTCCTTAAGATCCAACAAATCGAGGTGGAACAGGTGGTACGAAGATCGTCGGTTGAGTCTCCGGCTAAAAAGATTAAAATACTAAACTCACAAACCTTAGCCCTAAACTCGAACGCTACAGCTTGCGAGGTCATAAGAATTAAAACTTCGTCTGCAACAAACGGTAGAGAACGCCTGCAAAAACTGTTAAACAGGAATGTGATTTCTTTGCACAGTCAAACAAGACCACGTAAGATGAAAGCCAAGCTCCTGAACGAAGAAAATGGCGAATTGATTTTGTCCGACCAAGATATGAACGAGGTTGATATCTACACGCAAGATGGGATACAGTTATCTAACCTACGGGGTGAATCATCATCATCATCAGCATCAACGTCATTGGCGAACAATCAGCAGCATGATATACCGAATTCCACCGTTGGTAATGCTAATCAAGCGGCTCCGGAACCAGTTACAGTGCCCGTCATTGATCCAGGTTTATCGGAAAAGATGGATCACAATATTCGTGAGATAGAGGAACTGAAGAAGCTTGTACAGGATCTCGCTAATCGACCGGAACCAAATGTACCAATAGCTGCGGTACCGGAGAAAATGGTCATGGAAAGAGGGCCTCAGCTTACCAAGGCCCAACTGTTTAACAGCATTAAACGTTACCTTAATCCCTCAATGGTGACGCTGCTACGCATGGAGCTGTTTGCGGGATCTGCCGAACGCCAGTGGAAACCAGACGAGAAGAGTCTCGCCGTGGACATGATTAATCTTGGCGAGCAGGTGTACGACTATTTTAAGGACGAGTTTCGCTTCCGGTTGCCTTCGAAAAGCGATGCAAAGCAGTGGAAGGAATTGGACGAAATCGATGTAGACGATGCATGCTAGCTGCAAATGTGCATTTTTTTTTTATTTGCATAAGACAATATACTGGATTGAATTTATTTCTTCCCCTGTATGCTAATCTTGTTAACCTTGTATAGATATCCGACATAGCATAGCTTTTTTCTGTCGAGATGTTAGTCACGAAGTACGTCAAATTTGTACACTACCTCATGAACGTATTGTGCTCCCGGGTTTAGTACGGCAGACGGGAAGCTAGGTTGATTGATGGCGTCGGGGAAATTTTGCGTTTCCAAACAGAAGGCACCATGCTTGCAGTACTTTGCCCCACCTTTACCACGAATCGGAGGATCAGCCACTCCTTCGGGGATGACTGGTTCGAGGCGCGTTACCTCGTAATATTCCGAAGCATTTTCCGTTCTCGGATTAATCTATAAAGGAAAGTGGTGGAAAAATACAAATGAAAAAATGATACCTTTTTATGTTCAACTGCGTTATGTCGCTCTTACATTTTTGTTAGGATCCGGCATAAAGTTGCTCGTGTAAAATTGCACGCCTGGCTGGTCGGTGTACACCTCCAGTACACGCCCACTATGGGGATGGATAACGCGTGCGGTAAACGTACGACCCTGTTCAGTACCCTTGGTAATGCAGAAGTTATCGTCGAAACCCTTGCCTACGGTTTTGGACATAGCTGGTCCAAGTTCGCGCGGTATGCGTAAATCGTATGGTGTACCACCGACGCAGATGAATTTGCCACTTGGTATCGAATCGGCATCGGTGTCGGTAATCTTATCTGCGTTGATGCTTACCACATGACGATATATTTCTTCGTGCCCTGTTGCCTGTAATTGGAATTGAAATTTGTGCTGAATTGCTCCCCATTATTGCACCACTGATGACTTACATGCCCTGCCAGGTTAAAGTAAGAATGGTTGGTCAGATTGATGGGGGTTGGTTTGGTTGAAACTGCCTTGAACAGCGCTTCAAAGCGATTATCCGTCTTCAGCTCGTACCGAACACTGACCATCACCGCACCCGGATATCCTTCATCACCGTCGGGTGATGTGTGGGTAAGCGTTACAACCGTACCATCCACAAACGTTTCCCAGTTGTACTTATCAAACCCAATCCTTCCTCCATGCAGTTGGTGCCGATTTTCGAAATTCTTCGTCACCTGATACTCCTGTCCATTTAGGGTAAATTTGCCACCTCCAACGCGGTTCGCAATACGTCCAATGGTTGCTCCAAAGTACGGATTGTTCGATGTCTGATAGCCGGGAATGTCGTCGAAACCCAGCACCACATCATCAACACGTCCGTTTCGATCGGGCACCTTCATCACCGTGATGATGGCACCGTACGATATGACTTGCACCGACATGCCATTGGTGTTCTGCCAGCTGAATCGTTTCACTGTTTCAGTTGCACCGGTCTTTGGATGCTTCACCGTGCCAAAACCGTCCACGGTCAGGGTAACTGGTGATGCGCTCTTGCTCGTATCAACCATTTCGTAGCTTTCCGTCAGTGATCCGCGCTGTTCGACTTTACTGTCTATAGCCTTGATTGTAACTGAAGCACCCGACAGTCGGCTCTTATTATCTAGGGAACCGCTTCCCGCCGCACTGTTGGAGCTCATCGCTATCAGGTCCAATTGAGGATGAAGGGTAAACACAACAACCTTCCTGTATGCCCACGTCTTTACCGCTACTGCACCAACCAACAATGTGGTTTTATCACATAAAATTTTGAAACAGCAAACAAATGCAGATAAAAGAAAGAAATTGCACAAACGTTGTTCAATCGGTGGCAACCGAAAAGATGAAGTGATAGATCGCCGCTTACTGAGAGTTGTTTTTATTTGTGTTTTTTGGTCCACTCTGGAATTGAATCGGTGGCGATGCTGTCGTTTAATGTAGTAAATATGTGTGCGTGCTGTGAGAGCGCAAACTACACACGCACTGTTTCGTTATCACGACCACCAGAGTTCATGCACACCCAGCATTCATCAGCTGTTGGGTGCATTCATCTGAGCAGCTTGATCTGGAAAAACCAAAACATAAACGACGACGAGTCTGTTTTATTTTGCGGTTCACCACAAGGGTTAAAGCACCCAAACCTTAAAATGTGCTTATATTTTAGCTGTCCGTTAGCATCATTTTAGATTGCCATAAGTGTATTGGAGTAACTCGGTACAATACATTAAAAACATTAATTTTATTAATTGGGATGCTTTAAGACACCAAACCATACTTCATATATATATATATATTGGATTCAATTGGATGAAGCGAACATTCAAAAGATATCACAACATTTAACAAATCATACGATAAATAATATTAGTAGTCGTTACATTACTAGTTATGAGAGTTTAAAAGTTTATTAAAGAAGTTAATAAGCAAACAATAAATTCATGAAACACTTTATGATACATCTGCTCGAAAAAGTTTTTATTATCTGGTATCTTGGAAGATTACTCTCTTACTTTCTTACTGACTAACTTACTTAAGAGACATTATAATTGTATTGTCGACGCATTTCGCATTGTCGATTCATTTACGGCCACTTACTACTTCATATTTGGCAAGCTAAGAAAGGATAGGATAGGTACTATTCCGAAGATATAATAAGAATTCACAAGATTGGTACTTTGCTGAAGGCATCATTAAACGTTTGATTTATTGATTGATTGTATACATGACAGAAACACGAAAGATGATAATCTTAAGCATTACGTTACTTTGCCAATGTAAACAAGCCAAACTGCTGCACCCCTTCGCATCGCGGTATAAACATCTATGTGCTAAAACGGAAGCAAATAGCAGGGAGCCTCAAAGTAAACATGCCGTACATGCTGGTGCACACACATGATCACGTGACCGAGTGCATAAACAATCGCCAATCACATTTTGCGCCGCTCGATGTGATCGACGCATCGTCATCAAGTCTTCCTCTTTGGCGTAATTGAACTACGTCCGGCCTTTACAAGAGCGGGCGCGTCTTTCTATTAGACTACCGAGCTGCCCCAATAATTTCATACAGTATTTTCTTCAAATCAAAGGTACTAGAGTTTACCGGTAAAATTGTGTGTGTTTTTTTATGCTTCTTCATTAATGGGTACGAACTTGCGGGTCGGGCAAGTGAAGGTATTTCTATGCCATCCGTTCCCCTCAGCCACTTAAAGTCCCGCGCGTCACAGTAGAATTTGCACCCGGAAGCAATTTTTGAGTAATTACCGAGCTCGGCATAAATGGCAAAAATATATACACACACATACAGAAAACCTTCATTCGTTGGAAGACAGTGGTGGTAGCTCACGCGAGGGTCTTGGTATAGCTCCAAAAAATCTACACGTATGTTCCTTTTTTGATTGAACAAAAACCGACAGTAAATAGCATGCAACAACCACAAAAAAACACACACACAAAACAAAACATATCTTAAAGCGGTTAAGGTTGTGAACCTTTTTCAAACCCGATTGGTCAATGGTGAGATTACGCAAAAAAGCCTTATTTGCCAGAATCAATCCGATGACCATATGTGTAAATAAAAAATGCGCGATAATCGACAAATAAGCGCATTAATGCAGTGAGCAGGAAATTTGGAAGCGATGCTGACGGTATGCAAATTCATTTTACTACCTTGCATGGAATAACAACGTACGCATTTCGACATGACTGCTTCGGCACACTTGACCGTGATCTATTGCGATCAAGACAGTCAAGTTAAAACGCTTTGTTTGTTGGCGTTTTTAACAGCAAACTACAATGGAATGTTTAACCTGGGTAAACTCGCTGCTCTCCTAACACCTGAAGCAAATTGGTTTGAGCTTTCCAATTACACTCTCGCTTTCAACACGGGAAAATTACAATGAAACGCGGTTGAGTTGAGGAGCGTTATTACAGAGTGAGTCAGTTGCATAAGCAGATGCCCACTTATCAACAACTGTGCGTGAGCTAATAGACGGAAGCTGCCTACGTTCGTTAGTGCAAAGACGAGACCGATCATTGGGGTACAGCCTAGAGGAACATCGAGATCTGCTGAATGGGTTTATTCATTCAATCGATGAAGCTAATGTGTATAGAATCTTGTTTAGAGGCAAAAGTGGTGTGATGCGCTCTGACCTAATGCAGTTAAAAAGTTGCACTCTTTCTTTGTCCCTTTAAGATTCGACATTTTGCACCTTTTCTTTGATTCACTGCCTTAGTTCGTTGAGGGTTTATTTTTTTGTTGTACCGTAATCTTCACCGGCCTCGAGACCTAAATGCAGTATTCGATCCTAACTACTAAACACTACTTTAACGCTACTACGGAAAAATTCGAAATCTTTCCTTAAATGAATTAGTGCAGAGGCCAAAGTCGAAGGCGTCGAATTTGCAGTTAAAGGCAGCTAACCTGCGAAGTACAGGGTCGGACCGATCTGCGCTGTAGCGGGGTGGCCGGGATGTTGCGTAAATATTTATGCGGGACAGTAGGGACGGCGAATCGATCGTGCCATTGAGCAGATCAGCAGGTTTAAGTTATTGTTATCTGAACCCGGAACGGGGTTGTATTAAAAACTAATACAATCAATGGCTGTACTACAGAAACGTATTCTTCATGTAATCCACTCCAAAATGCAATAAGAAAAGCAATAAACGAAATTAACCATTCAATTTTTTTGTTTAGATAAGCTAAACCGATATTTGTCGTTAATACGTGCAAGCGCATCTGCCAAAATCCTAGATCAGCAATCGAAGCGTGCGTAAAGTGGGATGTAAAACGTGACGCCCCATTAGCAGCAAGCAAAGCAATTCCAAAGCATCTCTCACCTTTTGGACAAGCAACCCCCCATCGATCGATGGATGGAAGGCAAGAGCGGAGAAAATGTGATGATCGGCGCATTGGTTCGCAAACTCCGCGCATTCCATGCCCGCGTTGAGGTCGAGTGAAAAAGAGAATTTAGCTGTTAAGAGAGTACGAGAAAGAGAGAGAGAGAGAGAGAGAGTACAAGCGAATGTGAGGAGAGTGTGAGTAGACGACGGTTACTAGATTTTCTAACGTGCACCCTACCGGCGTGGACACGCCAACAGGAAAACAGTTACAATCTAACCGGCACGAACCTCGGAGCTAAAGGGTCGTAGTCGTGTGGAAAAGAAAACAGACACAAACCAAATCGAAATCGAGGACGGAACCATCCTTGTGCCGGTGCCTGGTCGCACGCAATCGATTCTGGCGCCGAGCCGATGAAGCCGGCAAGTGACTGACCGAGCGAAAAAAAAAAAAAAGGTCGGTGGTATGTGTTCGCGACAAGCCAGACAACAACTCGATGGATGATAGTAGTAGAGCAGTGTGTTGGCTCTTTGGTCAGCCGGCGGCGACGCGTTTCGCGCAAAACTGATTTCGTGTTTGGCCTTGGCGCATCGATTGATTGTGGTACTGGTGGTGGTGGCAAGTACGGGATTAGAGGGTGCGTGTTACGTGATTAGATTTGTTAGTGGTGCTCTTGTGCGTGTTGTGGATGAAAAAGGGAGCAGGAAGGAAACAGGAAGTACGTGGGATCCACAGGTTGCACATAAAGCGTACAGGTTCGCATCCGGTGCAAACAAAACATTCGGGACTTTGGACGGGTACCTACCATAATTCGGCAGTGGCTCAGTATTCGTCCGTAGCTTCACGTGGACGGATCGATAGTGTGGCGTCATATGCAGACGTGTCGATTATGCAGTCAACCTATGTAAACAGAGAGTGTGTCAAGTGAGGGCCGACTGCGTTTCTTATCGCGCCCGGTGTTGAGCGTCACGGCCGAACGTGGTCAATGTGGGTTGATGAGTGCGCGTTTGCGATTGTGATAAAAGTACAGTCGAAGCGAAAATAGCGGTGCAAGTTCCATTAGCAATACCATCCGCCAGGCTAGGGGCGATTGTCGGAGACCCAAACCCAAACAGCGAGTCATCTCTAGGGCTTCCAACAAAAATTGCCGCCCTATGTGCCACTGCGGATGGGAGTAGGGTGTGTACATGTGTTGGCCCTCGGAATGGTGTATGTTTAGTGCGAATGAATTATGCACACCAGTGAAGTGACCAGAAGCGACTCTGCAAGGGTGCGAGATTCAAGGCAAAGCACAGCAACAACGTGGCTCGGGGCTTTAAGATAGATCACCAATCCGAAGGCATGTACATGGTGCAAATTAGTCTAAATTGAAGTGCCTACAACATACCAAGACGACGACAACGACCGCTCTTTGTCGGTTTGCAGCGTGTTTGAGTGAGCTCTTGCCCACAAAGTTTCCAGTGGCACAAAGAACACACGGAACACACACGCGATCAGCATAGTAGCGTACCGACCGTACCAACGGATCAAAGTGCTAATTCCTCTTCCAGTTTCCGACCCGATCGAGATCCCATCCCATCAACGAGACCGAACAACGAGATGCGAACGGGAGGAACGTCGCGATGAAGATCCAGCGCAAAAAACCGATCGCCTTTCTGCTGATCGTTGCGTTCGGCATGCTGTTCTTTTGCTGCAACAACCTGTATCTGTTTCACATGGCAAAGGTGCGACGCAAGGTAGATCAGGACCCAGCGGAGCAGAATCTCACCGTCGGGCTGGAGATAGTGCGAAGTCTCTGGCATGCCTGGACCATGCTGGAACCGCCTTTCCAATCTGGGGGCGTTGGTCCAGTTCCCGTGACCACGGCAGCACCGTTCGAACAGCATTACTTCAACCGTACGGTTAGCGATCGTCTCGGTGTCGATCGACCCATTCCAGATACGCGCCATCCAAAGTAAGTAGTGCTTTCGACTTACGGTGCGACTCTTTTCTCTCCGTATTGATGTGGACATGGAAACACATTGTACTGTAACGAACAACATAAGGAATGCCAATAATTACTTCAAAGCAGCACTTAGAATAGACAGACATTTTCCACACTTAAAAAATTGCCGTTTTGATCCCAATCCCAGAAAGCATTTCTTATCAATAAATCACTCTCCAGTGTGTTGTACAAATAGTAACGCTCCCATAGGAGAATCGGAGCCACTGACTTTCTAACCTTTCGATTTGATCCCCGTTTTGTAAACAATGTTTTTCCACCTATAATCTACCCTATTCCATCCCGCTCGTAAAATTCATTCACCGCACACCAGTAATCTCCGGGTTACCACCAAGAGTTTACCATCGTTCAGGGGGCGCTTAGACATTCCGCTAATCAGCAGGAACGAATCGCTACGTACTGGTGGGGATTTCCTCACCACGCGAGTTATTGACCTCGAAGCAAAAGCAGTTGCACGTTCTGGGGGCAGTTGGCAATATATTCGCATTACTACAACAGCGAAAAACGGTCAAGTGTGTTCAGCAACTCATCGAAATTGATTGACGATGGCGCCGCCGTATGATCGCTATGCTGTAGATCACGCACGTACGTGGCAAAAACATTAAGAAAAACGAAAATAGTCAGTCTCTTTCTAGGAAATAAATATAATCACACCATAATGTGTTAGTTGAATGATTTTCTGGATGGTTTTATGAAAAGTAATACAGCTCCCAAGGCTTGACGACGGTTAGAATTTCTCCACTCAAGTTCAAGCTTATTAAAAGTTTGATGACTGTACCGGTTAGGCTTTTACCAGAAAATAGAAAAAAAAATTAATGTGAAGAGCCTTACACGTTTGGAAGGTATTTTCTTTAGAGACATAATTGTCGTCAATCATTATGCAGCACGCTACCTACGAACCAATAAAGAACTGTTTGTCAAACATTACTACTTCCCTTCATGAGCATTCATCTCACACCCGTCACGTACTTGGCTGGTCATTAATTACTTGGCTTTTTTAATTTATACGTATGATTGAAATTCTATGGTGTATATAGTTGAATCTGCCCGTGTGATGTTTTGTTTTCAAAGCAAATTGTCCAATTTCGTGCCGATTGATTCGAGGACTTGAGAACATACCATCTCATGGATGAAATTTTGCAAAATTAAACAAAAACTAAGAAAAAATGCTTTAAAAATGTTGGAATGTAATATACGTTCACATAAACAGTCAGATTTCACTAATTGAATATAAATTGACTGCCAATGAGTGAATTTGTGCTATCTAATCAGCACGTTTTTTAAACAAAAAACCAAATCCGGATTTTGTTCAATAGGTTATGAGATTTTTGTTGTTTTTTTTCGTAAATCTATTTTTCCATACAAACACCTACTTTTTAATTGAACTGATAGCCAATTATCAAACATCCAACGAAACAGATTTTGTACATCTATAATTGGAAGAGTTTTCAACAGTTTGCACAAAGTAAGAGTTGAAAAGTGCTTAAACTATGTTTAACTAATTATTTACATTGGTTAAAACATTTCACGACTCTTATTCGCATTGCCGAAATGCAGCCAGCCGAAAATAGGAACAAACTTTCGAAAATATGAGCCAAAACATTGTTTGCTTTTTATGAATATTTGTAAAAGAACTCATTATTAAAATAATAAAATGTGCATGATAGAAACTACTTAACGACCAAAATAAATTTCATTTTCATGAATAAACACTACAAATAATATGCGTTGGAACAGTTTTTGTGAAACAGCGGCCAAATACTGCCCAAAAGTTACCCAATACATTTTGGAAATGACCGGCCAATTAGCAAGCATCTACTGTACAGATAGTCCTTGAGAAGCATTATTTGTACGGACCGCAGAAAGATCAACATACATTTAATGTATGAGTAGTTTTGATTGATATTGGTAGTTTGAGCTACTATATGTATTATTTAATTAACTATTTAAAGGCCGGTACGACATAACTACGTAGGACTGGCGACGAACTGCTACGGGTAATGCCAAAGAAGAAGAAGAAGAAGAAATTTATACAGCATTTTTTTCTTTTTATAATCGATTGATAAAAAATTGTTAAAGGCTTTTTTCGCACTTGGCCAATGATTAGTCAAACCAGTACAGTTATTTCAATAAACTGTCAATGTGGAAAACCGCGTATCTTTAAATCGGTGTACATTAGGTACAGTGTATCTCGAAGGCTACCTGTATATGGTTTTATGACATACACGGAAGTGCGAGAAGTTGAAAAATTCTTCCAATCATAGAAATGGACTGACATGTACTGTACAACGCCTAAAAACATTTTCTGGTTTTCTGCTTACTTAATTACTAATCCGGCGCTACAACCGCTTCGCGGTCTTGGCCCGCTGCAGGAGTCCCCGAAAC
>KB703793.1:0-21616 GCA_000349165.1 Anopheles christyi | reverse complement strand
GCGTTGTACAGTTAGAATTAAACAAAGGGGAGAACTGGATTTATGAGGGAAACACAACCAAAACAGCGCAACGCACACTTTTTTGCTATCCAAGACGTTGCCTGTTAGTTAACTTGTTACACAGAGACATTTTTTCTATCTTAATGGAGATGGTGATAAAATGGATGGCAAATACGTACGTTTGTGTGTGTGTGTGTGTGTGTTTGTGTGTGTGTGTGTGTGTGCATACTGACACATTTGTTCTCCCTGATTTTTAATGTTTCCCCGTTATTATATGTTATTTCATAATCTGTGTTAGTTGCGGCCATGCATGCATGTGGTGTAAGAACCCCGTATCACGTAGAATGATAGTCGTTATTTGACCCCAGCTCTGCGTCTTCAGTGCAAAAATCGCTGGAAGATATTGTTTCTTTTTTATGGTGCTGTTTAGGAATCGCTTAGTTCAAAATTATTTTTTTGCCAAAACAAAAGATAACCGAAATCTTCAAATAACATCCAACCTACCTTCCCCCATTACCTATACCCTAATATATGTAACAATATTTGTTTTTACTTCCCGCTGGAAGGGAAATGCTACCAAACCGCGAAAAATGAAGATAAAAAACGACACTAAAAATGTTAATGGTAGTGTGTAGCGAAACAGAGTAACTCTGCTAGAGATATTACGTGTATATCATTTAAAAGGCATACCGAATGGGGAAAATAAGTAAATTGGAGTAAGGGCACATGGCACACATTTATAGCTTTAAGCAAACCTGGGCAGATTTCGATTGTTAGCACGGACTAACCAAAAAAAAAGGCATCAAAATCAACCACAGTAGGAAAAAGGATAACAAAACACGTAACAAGATACAATAAGTCGTGTAATAAAGCATAGCGAAAGATTGTGTAGCCTACCCTTTACTATATATCTTTATTTTTAATTGTTAATTCATTGTGATTGCTGTATTAATTACGAAAATAAAGAAAAAAAGGAAAAATGATCAGCTGTGTACATGCTTAATAGTAAATAGAAGCACAAAAAAAACCGGAAACATTCATACACATTGTTTAATAATTACAGAAGCCATATGTAAACAGTATATCTTTATTACACTTTATGCTTTTAATTAAAACTTCTTGCACACCATTCGACACAGAACATCGTACGTGTCAGCGGATGCAACGACGAAGCATTTCGAACGTACGACAAGAGGAGAAAACATCCGGGATAGCAGCAATAGTGGCGACAAAACCAAACGATGACTTGTGCGCTCTAGAAGGATCTAGGTGCTGTCCTCTCTTCGTTTTGGGTGGAACAGTGAGTCCGCAAGCTATATCTTATCACGATTTTTCACTCGTCTCATTAGAGGTGGAACCGCCATTGTTTTCCTCCTCATCATCGTCATCATCATCATCGCTTAGCTCGTCGTCTAATCCTTCGAGGTCTTCTTCGAGGAACAAGTTCTCGTTGATCGGGGCCGCATCGTTCGCCGCTCCTGCAGCATCCTCATCCCCATCGGCTGGGGCAGCTGTTCGACTGGCTGCTTCCGCTGCCATCTTTTCCCAACGATCCGTTTCAGCAACCGTGCCAGTATTATCGACCTAAAAGGGAGATACATAATAGTTGCTATTCTAAGTACATTCTGTACCATATCTTGTCGCTCCAACTTACATCCTTTATGTTAAGACTAAGCATGTTCAAATCTAGCTCCCTGTATTCGGTAGTATCATCATCATCCTCGTTGCGACCATACGACTCGACCGCCACCTCACCATCGTCCATACCGTCGTCCACCAGGTCCGGATTGAAGCTAAACATCTCCCTACCAGACAGCCCATTCTGTCGACCGGCCTTAAAGTCCTTCAGTTTGCGCTCTTCCTCCTTCTGCAGCTTGTCCTTCTTCTCCTGTATCTTGCGCTTCTTCCAAGCCAGGAACGATTCAAGCGTTACGCGCGTTTGACTCGGACCAAGGGCTGCCCGCTCGCGCTCAATAAGATCGACCAGCGATATCTCTTCCTTCTGTGATTCGGCCTTCTTTTTGTCTTTCTTTAGCACATAACCTGGCGGCAGGGCATGGCGGTAGATACACTTCTCCCCATTGGGACACTCCCAGAACCAACCGTACAGCGAACGTTCCACCGCATCGAGGAAGAATTTGCAGATCTAAAAACAAAACAGCACCGTCGGTCATTTAAATTATCTGCCACTGTAACCACTAGCTACAACCGATGTTGTCACCGGATGGCATGTGCGCAATACTTACGATTGTGGTCGTTGGCATCGTTTTCTCTTTGCCGTGCTTCTTGGCCACTACCTCTGCCAGCTTCTCCTCGGTCCAGTTTTCAATCGTATCGTTCATATCGGCATCTCGCATGTCGACGTGTATTGATCGCTTCTCCGACTTTCGCTCTACAGCCGGGTCGTGCGAAAACTTACATTTGTCGCCCTTGGTACAGGTGCCCTGCTTGAAGAAGGCACACAGGACCGACTTTGGATCCGCGCCAGCTTCCAGCTTCTGCGTCGCGACCGGCTTGAACAGTTTTGCAAGCTCTTTCTGCTCCTTCAGCTTCTTTTCCTTTTCCTCCTTTTTCGCATTTAGACCTTGATTAAGGTTATGTTGTCCGCCACTTTTTACCTGCTTCTCAACCTGCGAGATAAACTTCTGCTGCTTGGCCCCTTTTTTGTTTTTCAACCCAAACGTTTTATCCTGCGAAGCGCGAAAGGAAAGATAGGGCAACGTAAGTGAAAGCGCTCCAACTTAAGACACATATATTTTGTACTGCGGCCACCCTGGAAAAGAGCATCTTCGGGATGGATTTCCTCCTTCGTCGTCATCAATTACCTCAATGATTTTCTCCTTTTTCTTCGCCTCCGTTTTCTTCGAGGTGGAAGGTGCTTTCTTCGGAGGCATTTTCCCACCGTTGTGATTCCTCTCGGTGTTCTTTTATTGGATAAATTTTCTGAAGAAATCTAGGAATATGTGCAGTGGAATGGCACAACAATTCAGCCGCAAACACACGGTAACCAACTTGCCGAAAGTTGACGTTTTCCAATGACAGTTTGCGTTGCATGCGATGTATTTTCATCCCCGAAATTGACATCTACCAAAGTACGATGTTTTTTTATGGTGCTGTCTCATTCTTTCAACAGCCGGTGAATGCATGCAGCTATGGTATGTTTTTTTCATAGGCTGTCACACCTTGTACATCAGTTAGTAACCTTGGTATAAATACATCAAACTTGTCCATTTTGCCATGTGGTCGAGTCCGTAGAGTGCTACCGTGTTTGTTTACATCCTTGAAAAAGTGCAATTTTGCGAACCAGCAAAGGATGGTGCGCCACAATAATCAGCTGCCGGACAATTTGCCCCAGCTACAGAATCTAATCAAGCGCGATCCGGAGTCGTATCGCGATGAGTTCTTGCAGCAGTACCACCATTTTCACAGCGTGCTGGACATCTTTCGGCTGGAGCCGGACAAGGAAAACAAAAGTTTGTGCGAGTCGATCATGTTTCTGTCGCAGGTCGCCCAGTGTTATCTGGAGGAGCTGAAAGCGTTCCCGCAAACGCTGGTCGATCTGCTGAAAACGCACTCGACCACGCTCGATCCCGAGATGCGTAACACCTTCTGCCGGGCTTTGATTTTGCTGCGCAACAAGAACCTGATATCTCCGCTCGATCTGCTGGAGCTGTTCTTTCAGCTGTTGCGCTGTCCGGACAAAGCGCTTCGTACGTTTCTGGAGAACCACATCATTAACGACATCAAAAACATGAACGCCAAGCAGAAGGATATGAAGCTGAACTCTACGCTGCAAAACTTTATGTACACGATGCTGCGGGACACGAATCCTAAGGCGGCCAAGATGTCGGTTGATATCATGATCGAACTGTACCGGAAGCAGGTCTGGAACGATGCCAAAACGGTAAACGTGATCGCGAACGTTGGCTGCTTTTCGAAGTTTACAAAGGTGCAGGTGGCTTCGTTGAAGTTTTTCCTCGGCACGGATCAACAGGATGAGGACGATGAGGATGAGGACGACAGCGATCGGGAGGTGGACCTAAAGGGTATCATGATGGCGGCAAAGGTGAACAAGAAGACGAAGAAGCGCAAGAAGAAGGTGGAAGCGGCCAAAAAGCTGTACACACAGGCCCAGAAGAAGAAGAAACGACCGGTGGCGTTCAACTTCTCCGCCATCCATCTGATAAACAATCCGCAGGGAATGGCTGAAAATCTGTTCAAGCAGTTGCAGGATGGGAATGAACGGTTCGAGGTAAAGCTGATGCATCTGGACGTCATTTCGCGACTGATCGGTATTCACGAGCTGTTCTTGTTCAGCTTCTATCCATACATAGCACGGTAAGGGAAAGTCAAGAGGCCTTCCGGCAGGGAAAGATAGATCGCAGTGACCATTACCACCATTTCTCTCCTTCGCAGATTTATTCAGCCCCATCAGCGTCAGGTCACCCGAATTCTACAGTTTGCGGCGCAAGCATCCCACGAGCTAATTCCGCCGGAAATTGTTGAACCAATAATTAAAACGCTGGTAAACAATTTCGTCACCGAGCGCAATTCAAGCGACGTAATGGCTATCGGACTGAATGCGGTGCGTGAAATTTGTGTCCGCTGTCCGCTGGCCATGAACGAAGATTTACTGCGAGATTTAACGATGTACAAGAACTACAAGGAAAAATCGGTCATGATGGCATCGAAGGCGTTGATAATGCTGTACAGGGAACAGATGCCGGCACTGTTGGCAAAGAAGGACCGGGGCCGACCGACGGAAGCAAGCGTTGAAATCAAGCCCAAGCGATACGGTGAGATTGTGGCCGCGGAATATATACCCGGAACGGAGGCCTTGTTGCGGGAGGATGCACCAGAACTGGAGGACGATGGTGTAGCTGGGTCGAGTGGGGACGAATCGGAATCGGGCTGGGTCGATGTCGATAGCAGTGAAGATGAGTTCGATGCCGCATTGCGCGCGGAGAAGAGTAAGAAGGGTATCACGATGATAAAATCTTCTAAAACTGAGAAAGCGAAGGAAGAAGAGATAGAGGAAGATGAAGAAGAGGACGATGAGGAAGAGGGGGAGGATGAGAGCGATGAAGATGATTGGGAAGATTGTAGCGAGGAGGAGGAGGATGAGGAGGTAGAAGAAGAGCAAGTTAAGGCGATCGCCAAACCGAAACAAAGAGGAAAGTATCGACCGAAGAAAATTCCCACAGTGACCAAGGCTACCGCTAGTAAAGAGCAAGAAGCAGTCGATGAACCAGCGGAGGAAAAACCCGGCGAGCAAACGCTCAACACGGCCGAAGCGATGCAGGAGCTGGCACTGACTAAAATCTTTACCGATGCCGATTTTGCACGCATCGAACAGGAGCGTGTGAAGAAGCAGGTTACGCACCACAGCCGAAAGCGTAAGATGGAAACGGAACGCAGTGAGTTTGTGAAGCTTGACGCGATCGAAATGATTTACAAGCGACGCAAGGCGGACAAGCAGGCACGCGTGGAAAGCATTCAGAAGGGGCGCGAAGGACGGGAAAAGTTTGGCTACAAGGATAATCGACTGAATCCGCACTGCTCCAAGACGAACCGCGAAAAGGAAAAGAACAAGAACTTCACGATGATCCGGCACAAGGTGCGAGGAAAGATAAAGAAATCGTTCCGCGACAAGCAGGTAGCATTGAGGAAGCATTTGTTGAACATTAAAAAGATGAAATAAAGGTATGGTTTTTGCTACTTGAGCATCTACTTTTGAAGAAAAGTAGTGCGAATATTAAGATGATAAGGGAATACGACTTTAATTTATTCCTTTATATATACGAATTGAGGCATGTGTGTGGAACCATTATATAATACCGAAATCAATTAATAAACATAACTCCTAAATGAAAAGTTCGTGCGTGAATTAAAAAAATCTAGCAAGTATGGTCGAGCAAGTCTGTGCTACCGCATAACCCCAAATGTAATGATGCATTGAGGTTTGCTCGATGTAAATCTTCCGTCGATTAAATTAATTCTCTTCGACAAATCCTCAAAAAATGATGAGAGTAGCCGTTGGCACTGGCTTAACGCATCGAATTTAACGCGGCCTTTGGTACCGAAATACCGGCCTTGGATAAATCGAAACAAGCAATGTAATGCGATGCAGCTGAACAGCTTTATTGCTTTGCTTGCAAGGTGAAATAGTTTCTCTAATTTCTAAGTTTAACGGATGAGATCGACACCAACGAGAAGATAATTGTGATCCCACGTTGCAGAAGAATCGTCAAATGCAGATCAATTATCCTGGAAAAACTGTTTCAATTTTCGTTATTAAGCCATAGAGGGTTTGGAGCTGTTCTCGGCTAAGCATGAGCCAATAAAGATGACTATCTTCTCATTAGTATATTAATTTTCGCATACGCCGTAAACCCACTTTACATCCTTCCTAGCAAGTCGATGTTATTGTAGTTTCCCTCTCTTCCATTTTCGGTATGAAGAACAACGATACAATTAAATATCATATGTGAACTTTTCTTACTTTGAGCATCGAATTTTTCTATGTACCTTGCCTCCAATTGACGTTTTTCTGCCAAAGTCGTTTTGTTTATCTATATATTTTCCTATTTTTATTTGCCCAACTAACTAACTACGTTCTTTGTGTAATGTAACTCACATCTTTCGTCTTCCCTGCCTGTGTTTAAAATCGCCATGTATCATAAAATCATTCTCCCTGCCATGATCTGCGCTGTATTAGTGGTGCGACCATGCAGCTCCTTCCCTTCTTACGAAGATAGCCCCGTATCGAACGTTCCACTTTACACAGACGGTGTGTACTTTGAGGAGCTGAAAACAATTAAAGTGCAGGTAAGCTCGTGGACACTGCGAGCCGATTATGATATAGCGCTGTTTGTTGACGAAATTGCTACAGCAAACGCTACCGTGGCCAGTCTGTTAAAAGCTTGCGCGGATATGCAAGCGAAGCGCATTGGAAACTGCGAAGGAATCAACAACATTCTTGGTTTGACCAAGGAACTGAATGATTTCAGCATACTGCTGGGTAGCTTTTGTGAAGATAATGGAAGTCCGAGACGTATGAAGCGAGGTATATTTCGCTCCTGGTTCGGGCTCATGGACGATCAGGATAGGAACGATATACATGACAAATTCGATAAGGTGAACCAGCAGCTCACCATTGAGTCATCATCACTAAGAATGTTCTACAATACTACCAACGAGGCGTTGGCCGTGCTGTCCGGGAACACGTTCCAAGTAGATCCGAATCGGCCGCACAAGATCGATTTTACGCGCGAGGGCCAACTGCTACTGATGGACATACTGCTGAACAAGATAATCGCCAAGAAGAATCTCTTCATGGAGCTGCTGCAGAGCACCACATCGATGGGGCTTAGCGACAGTATCATCTCTCCCACGCAGCTACTAGCGGAGCTGCAGAAGGTGCAAAAGTTTCTGCCGGAAGAGTTTATCTTTCCGGTGGAGCTGAAGCTTCGCGAGATGCTCAAACTGTACCCACTGTCGAAGGTAATCGCTAACGTTGATGGATGCCGGGTGGTGGTCAACATAATCATACCACTCTGCAATCGTTTACTCTACCGTACGCTCAAGGGAACCAGTGTGCCAATGCTCTCGGAGGACAGCATCATGAAGATGTACGTGCTGGAGCGCGATATTATAGCGTACAACGAGACATCCCACACCGGCATGGTAATGACGTTCGACGAGTACAAACAGTGCACCCATCTGACGGACTTTACGCTCTGCAACGCACACCATCTGATGCGTAACTTATCTACCACCGACGACTGCATTGTGGCAACATACTTCAACGCCACGGATCGTGATTCGGACTGCCGGCTTACACGGGTACAGCTACGTAACCAGTTGTGGATACAATTGGCCGATCCAAACGATTGGATTTACGTGATGCCCAACTATACCGTCATTACCGTGCAGTATTCTGCCAACCAGAATAGGCAGAGAGCGCTAACGCTACACGGAGTCGGAATGCTGAAGCTGCTCAAAATGTGCCACGTACGATCGATGGACGTACTGCTACAGTACGTGCCGCAGCTCGGTGGCACGAAAATAAGCGTTGTTTCCGGTGGGTTCAGTCGGCCGGTAAAGATTACTCGTGAACAATCGCTGATCATTTCGAGCAGCGTGAACGACAACAGCCGGATAATACCGGTAGGCAAATCAACCGAGGCGGAGCTGAGTGAATCAGCCCGTGTTGCAGGGATTTATCGGGAACCGAGCCACATTTCGCCGTGGATTATCGTTGGCATTGTTTTCGGGGTGTTTCTCATCCTGCTTGCTGCGATGCACGTTTTTCTGCGCGAGTTTGCGATCAAGCGGCGATCGCGCACAAATGAACAGAATGTATCGGCATTGGATGCATCTCAGCAACAATGGATTCCGTGCGATAATACGCAATTATCATCAGCGGATGCATCCCTACAGAGCTAAAAAGTGAAGAGCCAATGGTACAGGAAACTAATCAAAAAACCGATTGCTTTGAAGCAAATCGATGTTGCCTTGTAATGGAAAAGTAAGAAAAAACCAAAGTTTGCACAAACAAAGCATAATATGGGCACAAAAGACACGTTTTGTTTTGCTGGCGGATCGGCGGAAGTGTTAACCGATTCACAGTGAATATTTTATTGGGAGGAAGATAATCAAACGGTTCTACGTACAAACGCTTTGCTAAACGTATTGGCGTAACTATTGTGATACAAGATGCGAGATGCTTATTTTTGTAAGGAAATTTAACACGCAAATCGAACTGCTAGTGAACAACGCAAAGAATGAAGTAATATTTCATGGCTTTTGACTTTCATTATTATATATACATAATTTAGATGCCTGCCATACAAATTTTAGGGACAGTCGTTTATTTACTCCATTGAAACACAGAGTACGTACAGAAGGTGTTTAAAGCTGCGAAGTCTCAAACAAACAAAATATACAGCCGGCTATGAACCAAATGTGAAGCGATTTTCTTTCTGTTTTCATTAAACTGGTTAATTAATGTAGTTTTTTAAACATATTAGCATATTATTATTTTTCGAAATACGATCACTCTTCATGCGTTTCTCCCGCAATTGGCATATCTACTTAGCATATAGACTTTCAAAATCATGTGATTATTTTTTCATAGCTTTTTAATTAAAAACATGAAATTGTTAGAATTTAATAGTGTATTTGGCCTTCAATGATTTTATTGGTGTTCCTTTATTTTTTCTCTATGTTTTATTGCTTTGTTGCAAAAGAAACACTATACTAGTTCATCGACAACAAAACACACGCAGAGAGCAAGCTATCTATTTTCCGTTTAACTGTTAAACCATAACCGAAATAAAAGTTGAAAAGATGTATACTTATGTCGCTGCTTTTCAATATTTCGATGGAGATAAACTCTCCTAGAATACAGGATCGAACTTTCGAGCATCCGATATCATGGCACTGTAATATGAGTAACCAAATATATCAAACCTAATCAAGCAACAAGCTGTACCTAATGATCGATCGCGTACCATTTCGCTGAGATTGGAAGATGAGTATCATCTGTATCGCTTAAAACAATCGTATTGTACCGCGAATAATACCGCGCGGAAACAAATCAGCCTTTGCAAAGGAACGGTTGAAATCTTTGTGCGAAATGATCATTCAGTTAGCGTAATTACCTGAATCTTATTTTCAATATTGCACTGTAGCTGCTCGCCAGCAAAGAGAACTTGTTTTCTTATTTTCCTAATAAGAGGTATTTCCAAGCATATCGTAAACACGAAATATAACGTAATTTTTCACTCCACATTCGTTCTACACGTGAAAGTTTTCCACCGACGTAAGCGTCGTTTCAATAAGCAGATTGAAGTCTAGTTCGTTGAGGTTCGCTTTGGCGGTAAGTAGGTCGAAAAAATTGTCTAACGGTTGCTGGAGCTTCCGGGCGGCTCCTAACCCGTGGCTGAGATCTAAAACGAATTGTGAACGTATTAGAGAAGAACAACGTGCTCTATTAGATAGTACATTCAGTTTTTTGCGATATGGAAATCAAACAAGCATTCCTGTTACAGAGCGAATCGAAAAAGTGCATCGGAAAAAATAAATAAATATTTTAAAACAAACAATAATACCATGCAAATGTGGAAATGAGGTTAAGCATTTTGAGTTTCGATAGTGAATCAGTGAATGATGAAGGAAGCTGTTTAAAAAAGCATTCGCAACGCCTGCGTACACCAGGCAATGGAGGGTAGTATTCGGAATTCGAGTGTAGCAAACACGACTACAGCGACAATCGCGCTAGCCAAAATTAAATATCCAACTCCTAGCAGCAGCGTTGTTTTCAGAGACACGTGTAGACTAGCATCGTTGCAATGTGCACGTGCAGCTGCACTGCGTCTGGACAGTCGGACAATTTTATCCGACGGTGAGTCACGGCAAAGTTGCATTAAAAAAGAGGAAGTAGACGAGGTACAACGGAACCGCTGAAAGCGGGTTCTTGCCCCATTTGGCGGTGACGAGCTACCAAAGGTGATGGTAGCATTGGGCTGTTCCTCTTTTTCATCCTCCCCGGCACGATCGCTACCGCCGCTACCTGTAAGGCCTGTTTCAAGATCAACCAGCGATGAAGGCGATGTAACGAGCCGGAGAGCGTTTAGGCTCGCGTAGGTGCGCAGATTGCGCGAACGGGATGAGTTTTCCATCTGATCATATTCCGAGGATGAGATGGACGAGGAAGCTCTCGAGCTGGATGAGGGTGAGGATGGTGATGGCTTTCGAACCGAGCGGCCAGCATGAAATGGCGATGATGGTGTGCATTGTTTAACTTCAGAGCGCGTGCAATCAAACAAACCAAAAATACTATAACAACAATTACTACAGTAAGCGGAAACTGCAAAAAAAAAGATAGGAAAAACAGTGTAACAAATTTCAAAGCAAGGAATACCACAATAAAGTAGAAAAATTAGCTTACACTTAATGGACTGGAACTACAAGACAAGAAAGGGTGAAAAATCGAAAGTACACACAAACAGAAAATGGTAAGACGATTCAATACATGCAACACATGCGTGGAAATCCGGGCAGATGCCGTCTCCAGTGTTTAGAATACTTGCTGCTGGTTGCTCTACCTTTCGGTTGATAATCCCGTTTTTTAAGATGAGAAGACCCACGCGGATGCACCGAATTGCCGGACAGAATGTTCATCGCGTGTTCGCGTCCCCGTAACATCGCGCTCACCGGATGGTTCCAGCTGTTCAGCAGTCGACGAGCCCTCGATCGCGGCAATATCATTAGCAGGTTAAGTTTCCGACGAATTCCATCCGGTGTGTCCTCAATGTCGGCAAAGATCACCTTCACTACGTCGATCTGCAGTTCGAACACATGATGCTCGACGTACTGCATGAAGCTGTCAAACGCCAGTGCCCGATAGCCGAGGTACGAAAAGAAGGAGCAAAATCCTAGCGGAAGCGGGAAGGCAAGCGTCTCTACTGCCAAACAGTAGCGTTCGAGCATGGCAAACAGGCGCACCTGCAGTGCCCGTTCAAGCTGATCGATGAGTGCAAATCCGCGACATTCCGAACCCTCGACAGCAAGTGCATGATCGAGCCCGGCGGTACGACAGGCGAGCACGCACAGTGCGCGCGATTGTTCTAGCTGCGCGGCCACATAACGCGTTGCCACGGCGTGCACGTGCGAGGTAGCCGGATTGGTGTCGTAAAATGCGTTTTTTAACCACCGGAAACCAGTTACTTCCTTTACACTGTGCTTTACAAGATGCATGCTCAGCTCGCGCAAATTCACGTTCAACACCAGCTCCTGCTTGTTGGCGGTGCATGCTTCCGTTTCCACGAACGGTAGATCATTATGCAGTCTTCCTCGTCCACCGGCGGAGCTTGCACCGGCCACAAAATCCATCCCGAACGAGCCACCACCGATTGGGTTGGCGGGTGACATGGGGGTCGTGCAGCGGGACAGTGCTTCCGGCTGGTAGCAGGCGAGCGAGTACATGAGCTTTTCGCGTACCTGTTCCTGGTGAAAGCGGGGCCGTTCCTTATTGCTACCACCGTTGTCGCTTAGTCTATCCCACAGCAGTGTCCAGATGTCTTTGCGGAAGGGCGATAGGCGTTGCTGAGGTGAAAGCAACATCATCGACGTGTTGTAGAGCGTTTCGTGCGAAAGCCCCACGCTAAGTTTGCCGACTTTGGCTTCGATTGGTTTGCTCGTGCTGCAGGTGGTCAGGGGAAGCAATCGGAACAGTGCCAGCTGGTCCTGGGTCAGTCCTTTCTTTGCTGAAGCGTAAGTGCCCGCAACAAGAGCTTCCTTTAGCAGTGGTACTGTGTCCAGATGGAGTGGTCGTTCCATGATGATGCTTAGTATCTGCGACATAAAAGATAATAACAAAGAAGATTAAATGCGTAACAGTGGAAAAACAAATTGAAATTAAAAAAACGCCAAAAAGCTCCATGTAATTTCATTACTGGTATAGGTATAGGTATTAAAATGATATTACAGTGAAATTTGAATCCAAAAAAAGAGAAAATTAGGAAAAAAATATCAGAAAAAATTGAACGTACCTCCGAAAAGATTTCAATTATATCTCCACCATTTGAATGTGCCAAGAAATAGTGCACGATCGCTAACCGATTATCGATCGATGTATCATTCCGAAACGCATCGATTAGGTGCGACTTTGGAATCGTGATCGAGATCAGATCGAGTGTGGAAGAATCGTAGCAAATATTATTCGTTGCAAAGCATGGCACCAGCTGTGTTATCGGTGCGCGGGTAAACGGTGCACACACGATATGGCACGATGGTTCGTGCGACAGACCCACATCGAGCAGATGCATGAACAGATCCGCCTGAAACACCAGCACATGGTGATCACCGTGCAGCGTAAACGTGGGCTTCATCAACTTGGCCTTCTCCCACGGAATGCCCGGCATGACGCAGTGTATCACGCACCCATGGTGCAGGATCGTCACTGAGTACGCAAAGTGTACGTCGAAAATGTTCTGCGCCGCCGTACCGTTGCTGTGCGTTTCCTCTTCCCGCTGCTTGATCGGCTGATACAGATAGTAATGGCAGACGAATAGCATCCCCGACTCGTCACTCACTATCACCAGATTGAGCGAAGAATCGTGTATCCGCAGCGGGACGGTATCATCCTCATATATGTCCTCACTGTTCGAGGTGGGAATTTTGGGTAGATTTAGCGGAATGTTCAGCACCGTTTCAGTGGGCAAATCGTCGTGAAACTGAAACGCCGACAGGGTTGGTTGTAGGCGTTTGGCTGGTTCTTCCTGCTCACCTGTAGCGTCGTCCTCCTTTTCAAAAATGGTTCTTGCCGTTGGTTTGAGATGAATGTAATACAGCGCTTGGATGACTGGATCCCACTGGGCCCAGATGAATGCTTTCGTCAGTGTTTCACTTTTCAGAGCGTCCTGATCCAACTCCCAGGCGTTAGGGTTGGTGTAATCGATTTGGCTAATTCTCCCAGCACTAACAAGCATTTCCTCATCCTCCGAATGCTGGATCTTTTTCAACGACGCAGTATACAAAAGCACGTGTTCATGGTGTACGAGGAGCAAAAATTTGTCCTGATAGCTCTTCTCGAAAGTGGACAGCTTGCGCCAGAGAAACGTTGCCATCACCTGCCGATTACGCTCAACCTCGAGCAATAGATGGGGCTGTACGGATTCTACCTTGGGGCGTACCTCCACTAGGTATGCACGATAAATGTCTCCGTTATGGCCGGATTCGTCCTGCCTGATCTCTTTCGTTACGTACAGCAAAAGGGTGTGTGTTAAGTTGACGGAAGCCTGAATAACGTTCTCTCTACCGGGGAAGGTGTACAGCACGTCGAACGTTTTGTTTTTTGGCGTGTAAATGCCCACATTCGTTCGCTGCTCTTCCCTGCCTTTCCGGGGGTCAAATGATACCCAGCTTGCGAGCAGGGAACTATCCTGCTCCTTCCCCAGGATACGCCATTCAATAGCGACATCTGTAGTGAGAACGAAAAAAATTGTAGGAATTGAGGAATTTATCCAAATGATGAAGAAATAGTACGTTAACTTACCTTTATTTCCGCTTACAGACAGTAACCCACAAAAGTTGGCGGCCAAATTTTCCTGCTTCAACATCTTTTTATTTCACTGTGACACTTAAAATTCCTCTATACACATACACGCACACCTCAACAGTGATTTTTTTTTCAATTGTTAAATTATTCAATTCAGCAGAATCGTCTTTCTGCTTTTCTACCGCTGTCTAGGATGTAATATAAATTCACAGAGCGCACAGAGATGCAAACGGGCGAAAACTGCTTCCGGTGATCAGGGATTCATCGTTTTGATTGTGTCTGCTCCGTTTCGTGGCCTTTCTCACTTCACATTGCTGAAATCAATAATCTTTTCCTCGTTTCCGTCTATGTTGCCACTCTGTCAATGATGCTGGAATTCGGTGTTGCTGATAAGTTTACGGTTAGTCCCTCTTTCTCTCTCTTTCGTCTCTTCTATCGGCCCTACCTTCTAGCACCCACACTGTACAAAATGTTGCGTTTGCGTTGTCGGCATTTTGGTCCCCTTCTACCAACACGCGTTCTCTATCGCTACCCTTTTTCTTATCAGTAGTTGTTGTCGTCCCGTACAGTCTGCAATCGATGGCGATGAAAGCCGCGTTTTTGTTTGCTTTTTAGCAAGCACATGCGCATAGAATTGTAAACAAACGGCTGAGAACGTTGGTTATTAGTCTATTTGATTTTTAATTGTTTTGTATGGGCAGCTGTTCTAGGAGAAGGAAAAAGAATGTAGAGTATTTGTTGCTAATATTGTAGTTCTCGTATGCGGCATTTTCCTCCGAAACACTGATGATGGGGAATAGTTATGACCAAGCTTGAAAAAAAGTTGGATTGCCAGAACAGCAAGGATCCTTTAGACCAGTTGTAGCCGATTGGAATTGATCTTAATCGTTCAGAACAACTGTTCTGAGTCACCTGGACATCAAAGCTAGCATTAGCAAACGGTGAAATCGATGTAGCAGGAATCGTTTGCAACCGTGCTACCAGGAACCGAAACCTTATCCGCAGCCGATACTGCCGGCGACAACTGAAAATGAATTGTAGGAACCACTGGGCGCTTCTTGTCTACAGTTCAACGGTAGGTACTGTCCGAAGTCGCCCGAGGCGGCAATTTTCCCGACGAAGTACAGAAATAGCGAACATTCAATTAAAAAGCATGTCAACAGTTTAACTACGAGATAGCTACGATATGTAATGACAAATTCAGCAAAGATGTTTTTATTCATAAGACAACCAACGAGCCAAGAAACGTTGGTCCGCGATCAGCTTCAGGACTAGGACTTGTTTTGAAATAACCACGAAATAATCCAACGTGCATGCGTAAATGAGTATACGACCTGTGGGTCGCCTTATGTAGCGTTATTACTGGACCAAAATTACCAGCAGTTTTTCCGCCTGTCATAGTTTAAGCTCTATAAGCTTTATTTGTATTCGGAACAGAGCGCGATAATAAGCTTTTCTTTAGCGTTAAACAATTTTGTTGGCTGGGTTCGAGTTTTGTCCCACTGTCGAATGTCAAATGTTTCACTGTCATTTGGCAACCTGTCATGCGGCATTAGAAAAAGGGAAAGAAAAACAAGCAGAACGAACGCTGTTTTGTGTTGCTAATTTATGTACCCGGTTTATTGATAAAAGTGTCTTTTCCCGTAAGTTTCTTGCTCGGTTCTGTGTAAAATCTACTTCAAAACGCTGTTGACCAAGTGCTTTACAAAATTAGAATCTCTATAACAAATATTTTCATCCTGTTTCGATTCGCGTACGTGTGTAGTGAAGTGCATTTTCGCACCGTATAAAATATGGCTGCCCAGATTGATGGTGTTTTCGAGACGGAGCTGCAGAAGAAAATTACCGAATCGAAGGTGCTAGTCGTTGGCGCAGGCGGAATTGGATGTGAAATTTTGAAAAATCTAGTTTTAACAGGATTCAAGGACATTGAAATCGTAAGTATGGTTGTGCGATATATCTCCTTATAAAAGCGTCACAAGGAACATAACCTTACATTCTCTAAAACGAAACGTTAATAATGTATCTATTTCCCCGTAACTAACTAACATTGTGCCCCTTTTTGCAGATCGATTTGGATACGATTGACGTGAGCAACTTGAATCGTCAATTTCTGTTCCACAAGGAGCATGTCGGCAAGTCAAAAGCGAACGTTGCCCGAGAGAGTGCTCTAGCGTTCAACCCGAATGCCAAGATCAAAGCATACCATGACAGTATTACGACGTGAGTGTACGCCACTGGCTTGTCACAAATCCCGTACAATCGGTGTTCATTGTGTATTTGAATTTATCATTCCAGCAACAACTATGGCGTAAATTTCTTCCAAAAATTTTCTGTTGTTCTGAATGCACTCGATAATCGCGCAGCGCGCAGCCACGTTAATCGTTTGTGTCTGACGGCCGATGTGCCGTTGATAGAGTCGGGAACAGCCGGATACAATGGGCAGGTCGAGCTGATAAAGCGAGGTCTCACCTCGTGCTATGAGTGTGTTCCTCAGCCAGCTCAAAAGTCCTTCCCGGGATGTACTATTAGAAATACTCCATCAGAACCGATTCACTGCATCGTTTGGGCAAAGCATCTGTTTAAGTAAGAAACTGTAAATGTGAAAGGGTTAAAAAGTAAGGCTTTAACGCATTATCTACGATTTCAGTCAACTGTTCGGCGAAAGTAATGAGGATGAAGACGTTTCCCCCGATACGGCCGATCCGGAAGCTGGTGCCGATGCCGGTAATGCTGCGTTGGAGAAGGAAGCAAACGAGAAGGGCAACGTGGATCGTGTTAATACGCGCACATGGGCAAAGCAGTGCGAATACGATCCGGAGAAGATATTTAACAAACTGTTCTTCGAAGATATCAACTATCTGCTGAGTATGTCCAATCTGTGGAAAAACCGTAATCCACCGAAGCCGGCAAAGTGGGATACGATGAAGGAAGGCGAAGCGGCGGAAGGTTCCATTGTCGAGGACAATGTGGCGCGCGATCAGAAAGTGCTCAGCATGGGGCAGACGGCGATGTTGTTTGCTGAGAGTATAAAGGCGCTGAAGGAAGCCGTCGGAAAACGGCCGGAAGGAGATCATCTCGTCTGGGATAAGGATGATAAGGACGCGATGGACTTTGTGGCAGCTTGTGCAAATATTCGTGCACAAATCTTTGGCATTCCAAGAAAGAGTCGATTTGAAATTAAGTGTAAGTATGAAATACTCGGCCGGTCAGCAGCGGCTTTTCGCTATCCAAGCCATTAGGGAGCAAATGAGCCAACTATCCTTCTTTTTTTTTTTTTACAGCAATGGCAGGAAATATTATACCAGCGATTGCAACCACTAATGCCATTACGGCCGGCATTGTCGTAATGCGTGCATTCCGTGTGCTGCAGCAAGAGTACGAAGCGTGCAAGACGGTGTACGTACGGCTACGGGTAAATGGGCGCAATCAGTTCATCGTACCGGAAACCCTCATCATCCCACCTAAGCCAAAATGCTACGTGTGTGCCGCCAAGCCGGAAGTGGTGCTGAAGGTTGACACCAAGAAGCTTACCGTGCGCGAATTCCGGGATGACATTCTGATTAAGGCACTGAACATGGTCAGCCCCGATGTCATACTTGATGGTACTGGAACGATCGTGATTTCATCCGAGGAGGGAGAAACTGATTGCAACAATGAGAAGACGCTGGAAGAGCTGAAAATTGTCAACGGGTGTATACTGAAGGCGGACGATTTTCTGCAAAACTACGAGCTAAGCATTACGGTGCTGCACAAAGAACCAGGCCGTGAGGAGGCACCGTACGAAATCGTGGCCGATCCGGACTCGCTCAAGCCGAAAGAGGAGGAGGAGAAGAAGCAAGAAAGCAAACCAGCCACGGCTCCGGTTGATGATGCACAGCCGTCCACCTCGAAAGGACATAACGGATCATCGAACGGGAAACAAACCACCATCATTAATGAGGTTGAAGACGATGACGATGATATGTGCATAATCGAGGAGGATGATGACGAAAAACCATCTACCTCGAAAGCAGCCATCGACTCCAGCACGACGCCAAGCAAGAGTGTGGAGAAGCGGAAGCATGCACCAGAGGATGATGAACCGGCTAATAAGAAGGCAAAAGTATCCTCCCATCCGATCGATGACGATGATGATTTGGTCATATTGGATTAGAATGGGTGGACGTAGATGTTTGTCAGTGGTTTTAGAATGTAAGAGTGAAACACACAGGTTCTTATAAATTTACATCTCATTATTATCGATGTCCCATCAACTAACTATCTCCGGAAACACTCGCTGTTTTACGTATGAGAAGAAAATCTCCTTGAATAAATTGTATCTGTCGTACAAGGAAAACTACTAGGGCAGCATATCGTTTATTGCGATTTGAATGAATTGAATGATTATAGTTGCTTTGTCTTAAAAGTTATAATTTATTTGCAACACTTGGTACACGTACATCGCTAAATCACACACACATGGAATAAATTAATTTAAATGTTGTCAACTTCCTAGCGAGCTGGAGAGAGTTACCGGTGACAAAACGAACTACTGCTTTTTCTCTTTTCCCGCTCTTATGGATCGTGGCTTGGGTGTTCGTTCCTTTTTATGGATATTTGTCTTTGCAGTGTTCTTCGCCTTCATGCTTGATCCCGGATCCGGGGCGGCCACAATCGAAAGCCTTACCTTCCCACCCGAACGATCGATTTTCGTCTTCGTAATGGCGGTTTTCTTTGGATTCAGTTTGGCCTTTAGCGAGGGCTTTGGCTTGGCAGCCTTCTCCGTTTTCTTCTTCCCATCATCATTGTTGTTTTTATCCTTTTGGACTTTGGTGGGTGAAGCTTTTGTGGCTACCGTCTTTTTATTCGTCTTCTTCTCCGGTTTTGATGGTTTGGCTGGTTTGCTGGCAAGTTTCTGTTGCTTCTTCTCCTTCTCTACGTACGCTTTGGTGAGACGGATGCTTCCGTTGATGCCACCTTTTCCCGACACCCGCTCAACGGTCGACTTAGTGATGAGCTTTTCAAACGCTTTCTTTACGTACACTGCAATATCCCCTTCGATCTGGTACTTTCCTTTGATGAACTTTTTAATCAAAGCGAACGACATTCCCTTCCGGCGCGTGTCATTCTCAGTGATGGCTTCGATCATCATCTGCTCGTAAGACTTTTTGGCAGTTTTTCCATTTTTATCCTGACTGCTGGTGGTGGTGCCGGCGATGGTACTCGTTATCGGCTCACGCTCTTCCTCCGGTTCCGATTCATGGTCTATATCTGGGATCGATGGTTTCGCGGTAGACGGTTTAGCTTGTTTCGCCATCACAGGAGAATCGAATGTTAAACGTTGCGGTATTACCATCGAATTTGAGCGGTAAGTGTTAACAGAAAGCCTTTGATTCTTAGGATTTATGGCAGAACTTTGGCATTGAAGTGCGATGGCGATCGTTCGTAGTGTTGCCAACGGTAAGCTGATGGTTGATTAGAGCCCTTTCAAGAACGATATGTTTTAAGTGGACGGTTCAAACGGTTTTCAGCATTGTGGTATCGGAAAGTGAATTTAATCGTGAAAAATTACTATGGGCGCACATTGGAGCGTATCTAGGTGTACAAAACCACTACACAAATTCTGGATAGGTTGGGAATTAGGTACTTCAGTAAAATGTATCACTTTCAGGGATTTCAGGACCGGGAAATGTTCCTAACCAATTCCAGTTTAGGAAAAAATACGCGAGCAATTGCAGGCCCTCCCGAGTGTATGAGCATTTTCAATTTCCGTTTCATAGCCCTGTAACTGTGGTGAATTCCCTTATATTTTATAAACGCCAACAGTGAATTATGATTCAATACATTTTAGTTTTAAAAACATAAACAATAAATTTCAAATAAATCATCTGACTTGCGCGCGGTATTGAAGTCTTGCAGGATCACCCTGTGCATTATTTCTGTTATCCAATGATAACAAAACAAACCATTTCGCGTTTGACGTGTGCGGAGAGTGTTTTGTCAGTGGTTGGGCACACTTTTGCACAGATCCTTTTTTTATCAATAATACGCCGCTGTTTCCGTGTAAGATTGGTGAAAAAATCCACATCGACGATTGAATAGTGTTGGCCCAAGCGTGGTGCATGTATTGCGCTTACAATGAATCGACCCAACTGTCGGACGAGTTGAAAAGTGAAGTGCATCGCAACAGTGGAACGCAATATCAACACAGGCAGTCGGCAACAGCAGTAGCACGAACATCGTCAGAAATAGTGAATGCACCGAAGGGTAAACGACGAAACAGTGGAGTGGTGCAGGGGATTGAGAAGAGCAACAGCTTTATCGTCGAAACAGGTGGCCATGGGAGGGCATTGTGGAGGGTCAGCTCGGAAGTGGATATGTTTGTTGTGCTTGCTTGTGGTCGTCTGCATTCCACGGGCCGACTGTGGCCTTGACGAGGAACCGAAGGACGACAGACGGCACTTGACGTCGGAGGCGTCCGAGCTGTCCGGCATCGAAGATTGTCCCCGCATGATGCACTACGTGTTCGAAGGCTACGCACCAATCGGTAAGTTTAATTTGGATGTATGGATCAAGCTTTATCTCACTCTCTTTCTGCTTTCCTTTCAATTTACAGGTAATAAAGATGCGGGAAATTTTACGGAAAATGCAAAGGCGTCCACACTGGAAGAATGTGTGCGAGATTGCTGCGTCAAGGGAGTCGCATGCCATACCGCGTTCATGTTTAACCACACGTGCTACCATGTGAAGTGCATCAGCAACGATTTGTGCCTTCCGGCGAAAAAGGAAACGTCCTCCACTCTGCGCATGGTGCTGGTAAACCCGATCGAGAACGGGCTGGTAGAAACGAGCTGGTGGGAGGTGTTGAAGAAAGCTCAAGAAAAACGACTGCTAGCGAATGTTGGAGCTCCAGCTGTTCCGGCCGTTCGAACACCGGAAGAGGAGGGTGAGGACAATTTGTTCGGCAAGCTGGCGGAAATGTATAATCTTGCGAACGGTGGCTCAAGGGCAAGGGGAGACGAAAAGTACGGTCTCCCATCGGTGGAGGATGTTTATCGTGGGCCGTACAAATCGCTCGACTATGGTGCACCGGGAGCTGGGTTTGAGAAGTACGCAAACAATTACATCCGTGACCAGTACGACGAGGCGGCGGAAGAGAGCAAATACTATTCCGAGACGAAAGCGCTCGGTTCGATGAGACCGTGCGATGTAACGCACGATGAGTCTTGCTTGCGGAACGAGATGTGCGTGCGCGTTGTTCCAAATTTGCGGCACGGTATCTGTACCTGTCCCGAAGGGTTTGAACGCAACGATAAGGATGTATGTCTCTCGAAGGAACAGCTGGCGGAGCAACAACAGCAGCAACAGCAACAGCAACAGCTAGTTCCACAAATGTTATCCGCACAGAAGCTAACGATGAGCAATGGTAACGGTGACACCGAATCAGATCCTCCCCAGATACCGCTGCGTTCAAGCACAACGAAGGAGCTTACCGTTTCCGTCGCTTCGAAGGATGTCCGACTGCCCACCAATGAGGCTACTCTTTCGGCATACGTCATACCGGATGAG
>KB703792.1:30019-49330 GCA_000349165.1 Anopheles christyi | reverse complement strand
AGAGGAGGAAGAGAGCAGAAATGTGGAGTGTTGAAATATACAAATGAAGCTGATGGCATAGCCCGAGACCCATTTATGTCCGGACGGACGGTCCCGGAATTCGGGTCGAGTCCGAAAACGCTCTCAATGGCACATCGCCATGCCTGTGGACATTCTGCTGCCTGCAAACAAACAAACAGGCAAGCAAAGCAGGAACAAATGGTGAAATGATGGATGGCACTTTCCTCCTCAACTGCAACACGGACCCATGCGGTAGCAGATAGCGCCTGTGAGAAGACTTTCAAGAAGAAAGGTTTTGCTGCTTGGTTCATTGATGAAATGGAGGAAAACTCACCACCATTCTCAGCAGCTCCAGCAGGATGCAAACGCAATTCCTGACCAGATCGCCGCAGATGAGAAGAAGAAAGTGTTCGTTTGTTGTAAAGCAAGATAAATGAAGCAAGATTCATTGTGCTTCACGTGCATGGCTAGGACACGACGAGTTTTTTTATGGCTCTCTGTTCCTCTGTTCTCTTGTGTGTCACTTTTACGATTTCACTAGCACTGGACTGGTTTGTCACACTTGCGAACAAAACATGAACAAAAAAAAAAAAAATGTCCTCGAACCACAATTCCACCATTCCAGCTGGAGCGGGGAAAAAATTCGTTTCACACGACAAATATGCACCACGTGCGGTGAGTGAAATGGAATCTTTCAACTGTCAGAACGTAAGTTTGCCCAACGTGTCACCGTAACTGCATTATTGAGCACGGGGATATGGCAGCCCGTATAAAGTGTGACCGTGTTGGAAGTACAGCTTAAGTGAGGTTGAAAAATGTTGATGTAGCGTGTAATGCTTTATGAACTTTTACCAACAACAAAACGCCTTAAGTTATGCAATTTGCATGACAAAATCTGCTGATTCAAGCACGGCGATCTTGACTGTTTACATAGCAAGGGAATGTGTATCGAGTCATTTTCGATCAACAGCAAAATGAAATGGGAAAACACATCATCTCGACATTTCCAATTATAATTAGCAAACATCAAAGCTAAATATGTCATGCTTCTAACAGTCTTTCGCCTCGAAACGACAACCTCAAACGAAACCGAACAGCCAGATAGAACTTTTCCAACCACTGAACTGCCATCCATCGATAGATTGATTGCGCTTCTACCGCTGCTGTGTCCCGCCTGTTTCGATTGGGCCAGAAATATTTGCTTTAATTTTTGCTTGCCTTGTATGTTGCCATTTTCTCTGCCCGTATCGCTACACCAGCAATGCCACAACACCGCTCCACTCTGTTTGAGGTCAATTCAATTACATTTGCATTTAGATAACCGAGATCCAATACATACATAGAAGATGGAAAACTAAAGTTTCACTGACCCGGTTCTTTCGACGGGTGTGTGATTTTTTCCTCAACATTTTCCATTGCACCATTGGAGCTGCAGAACGATGCAGAAAAAAAGTGCATCGTTTGAAATATTCCCCCAGAAGTATCGCATCGCATGCATCGTACGGGAACAGTTTAACCGAAAATTAAATTATCAAAGTCCATCTTGCTCTCAGACTGCTGCGGGTGGGAGAGATGGAGGATGTTACAGTTTGCTGACCACACGGACAGCCCGAGCCTTCCGATAGTTCCCGGGTGACTTCTTGTGACACCACGCGGCACATAAACAGCATGGGGTGCTGACCCAGCGTGGGTTGGGAAGTTGTGAACCAGTGTTTGCCAACTGAGCAGTGCCAAGGGTGCAGTGCGGTTCTCGGTGTGGTCATCTTATCCAGATGAATCGCATACACACACACACACACACACACAGAACAAACCCTGTTGACCGTACAGATTTTCCCATAATGTTTCCAAAAATGTGTGTTGGTACCGCATCGTGTACCCAGTGTGCCTGTACAGGGAGAGTGTATGATGCGGTTTGACCGGCTCTGCAGGATGCACTAAGCTCAAACACGGCACGACGTCCCCAACACTGTCGAGGTCAGGTCGTTGTTTAGCGGCAAGCCTAGCTTTACAGCCGGTACTGGAGGAGTGGTGAAAAAATCCAATATCCTTTCATTAGCCTTATGTCCGCCACGTGAAACAATTCCGGCACCCGGTTTCAAATGGACCGGACCAGTAGCTCGTGTGCAAAGTTTTTGATAGACCGCGTCCTCATCTGCATCGAGAAAGATGGATTAAAACTATCAGTTGAGTAGAGGTAACGAGAAAGATCCATTAAAACCTCCCAACCCGAACTGATATCATTCGATCAAACGGACCGCATGTGATGGGGTTCGAATCACGATTCAGTTTTTTGTTGCTGTTGTGTCTCTCGTCGTCCCCGTCAAAGTCTTGTTTAATCGACCATGATCTCAGTATCGCATGGCAGGAACACTTAAAATTGACTCCCCGAAAACCAAACGAACCGGCCAGCCGACTAGTGCTAGTGATAGTCGTTTTTTTCTCCTTTGGCACGGTGAGGTGATGAACCGAGCACAAATTCAACTCATTTCCTGCAAATATCCTGTATGCTTTGGGATGACTTTTGGTATGCGAATCCAGTAAAAAGACGTTTATTGGAGTACATGTTTTTAGTAGGCTTTGCCTGCACACTCCATCGAGCATGAAACGTTTGACATAAGCCTGAACGCCTGACAGTATGCAACACAAAAACGTACCATTCCATCACTAGGGAGTCTGTTTATTTCCCTTGTTAATTCCGCCAGACCACAGTCTCCCGACCGACAAGTGAAATTTTAACGCAGATTGGCATGATTGAGTTTCCGACATGGTTGAAGTTTGTTGAGTAACGGGAACGATTTTAACCACACACATCACTCTTGTGCGTTACGTTGCTGGCGAGACATCCACATCCACGCTAGGAAAGGTGTCCAAAAACTGTGGTTTAGAATTGGGGCTTCATCATGCGTGTTGCTGTGTGTTAATAAATGAAGGAAACTTCCATCTTCAGCCCATCCGGGCTGTGTATTGTTTCTACAAATTTGTTTGAGTTGTCCAAAATGTGGACGTGCAAAGCGCACAAAGCAGACGGATGGACACCACGCTCGCAACACGCAAACGGATACGATTTAAATCACCATTAATTAAATCGTGCGGTTGTTGGAACATTGTTTAACTTTCGAGCGGATTGTATAGCTTGGTTAGATAATTTTGCAAATGAGATATCAACACTCGTGTGCGAAGACAAACGCGCTGGTCGTGTGCGCTTTCATTAGGGAATTAGAACATCACACACTCACAATGCTGCCATCTTCAAGGAGGATCTCAAAGCCATCTCCCGATGGAGATAATGATGGTCCGTTGCGGGGTGGGTTTGAAAACAAACTGCTTAATTTCCTGCCTCTATGTTCATGCTCGATGTTTCTCCCGGACATACACGTCATACACTCGACTAATCATAGTGAAGTGCTAGGCAAGTCCTATTCAGTTACCAGAAACGTGTACCTGCGGGAGTATTTCACCCCCGGGTTCGCCAAAAGTGATCCTTCAGAAGCTCCATTTTCATCAGTTAAGATAGACACGCACACACGAACATACCGTATGTACATTCTCTTAATTCTTATCATCTTCACACTGCTTGCCATCGGAAAAAGGATGACTTCATCCATTACCCGAAAACCACCGGACAAACCGTAGTTTCCATCAGCGAGTACCTTCCCTGTTTCTTAATGGACCAACTTCGTCTGACGGTAAGTGGCATCGAAAAACAAGGTAGTGATCACTGATGTCTCACCTTTCCTGCTTCCAAAAAACGGTATGCCACTCTCCCGTGCGATGGAAGAGATATGTTGATTGCGTTCTAATTCTACGCTTCCTTCTGGAACTGGGAGTTCTTGCCAAAGCAACAATCCACTAAGCGGGAGTGCAGAATCCCATTTGCATGATGCACCGTCGTGAGTATGAATCATGCATCAGTCTAATTCATGACTTTCCACCGACTCCAACTCGGACTCGGACTCGGAATCAGTTCTGATGCTCTTTCCCGTCCCCGCCTTGGAATCGAAAAAACAGGAGCTCTTTGGGAGCTCTTTTACTCTCGGAATTGAATTTCTGCTGGGTAAGGTTGTGATACTGACTAGCAACAGCTCCACTCGTTCAGTACGCATATTTGCATTTTAAAGGATTCTTGGTAACCTTTCCAACCTCAAGCCAGTCTAGCAACAAGGGGCAGGGGATCGTGTTAGTGGACGATTTTGACCACAAAATATCCCACCAGAACCACCAAGGCGAGGACCGTTTGCCTTACAAATACAATCGGAATTGTCCGAAGTGCTTTATCGTACGAGTTCACTGAAAATGGCACATCTGAACGCAACATGAGTGCACTTTGCAGTCCGTAGTAGAAACTCCCAGTAGATCCCAGCCTCTCAAAGAATGTCCAGCATCTCGAATACCACCCAATAACGAGATGCATACGACACACAAACACACATACACATGTGAAGCACTGCAGTAAGGCCATCGCTTCAACGTTTTCCACAAAGCACGCGACCACACCAAAGCCGTCGGACTCACCATCGGTTGGGTTGGATTTAATTTCATTAATTTTTCAATCGCCATGATATACGCCTTTTCCTGTCCGGTTGTACGTTTAACTTTCAATTCTCCGTATAATAAACCATGCTTCCTTCCTTACTTCCTTCCTTGCTTCCGCTTGTATCCTTTAAGCTCCATCCCCGATGACCACAAATAGGGGTTACTTTTCGTACCGCACCACACTGAGGTATTATTATTTTTGTGCAACGAACCACGGCTTATTCCCGTCCCAAGTACGATTTTTCGGAATTTATTTCCCTCCTTACCATATCCCGAGGGTGGATTAACCGACCCACAAAAGCGAATGCGCCGAAACAGTGCATTCACTGGCGGTCAAGAAAAGTTAATGCATACAGCTTACTGTTTCAAACTGTGTGAAAGAGCGAATCAAAACTCAACCTGGAGCATTCTGATGCCTGATGAAGAATATCGGGTAGACGGATTTTAAAGTGGTTGAAAGCTAAAAATGTGGTTTATTTCTCTTATTACTGCAACCGGTTGGAAAGTTGAGCTTTCTCTGATTCGGAAGGTTAAAAAAGATGGCTGTGAGAAGAAGAGCTTCTTGTTGGAAGAACCCACAATGTATCCAACGTTTCGAAAAGCATTCCTTGCTTTAGAGCTTCATTCAAACATGCAAGTTGCTCTTGTATTCTCTTTCAATTTGTTCATTGAAATTACATTTTGAAATGACAGATGGTATGCGCTCTGCTACCTTAAAAGCGTCTTTTGCCTATTTAATCGTGATTTAACTCACTGTCTGCATCGTAGCTAATCCAGGAGTAATCCAATAAAGCGTACATCAACGAAGCTGAGAACGACTGATAAAGTTCTCTTAATCTTGAACCGCACTCTTCTGAGTCGTGGTGGTGCAGGTGGTGGTTCTCCATTCTCATCGACCAAACTGAACAAACCTCAAATGGGACACAAACTGCTTTGTTTCTGAGTTTTACGGATATCGATTTACTGGTGATTCAAAGTACAAACCCTTGGTCGTTCGACTTTACAGTACGAGAGTGTACCTTTTGCTTCCATCGGTTGTGCTTGAACCGGTGGCCAGTTGCAAATGTTTGTCAATTTCGAAAAACGGCAAAACCAATCAACGAAAAATGTACTACTGGTAGATGGTGGCAGGAAGGCCGGGAGCAAGAGAGTCGCAATGTTGGACGTTTCATTAATGAAAACATAAAAAATGCATACATTTTTTTCCTTGCCAGCGTAGCGATCGGTGCCGGGATGTAATCGATTTCCGTTCTAGGGAAAACGGTTTTGCAAAACGTGCTTAGACGAAGGTGGAAATGAATGAGTGAGCAAAGTGCTGAACGGGAAAAGCGAAGGAACCAAAAAAAACACAACAACCATAAGCCCAGAAAAGATAGATGAAACTTGCCGGTGACGTGACTGGGAAATGAAATCGAAATGTTCCCACCGTTGTTAGCAAGTTTTTCGGCCAGAATAGCCAACGGCAAAGGAAAGCCAATCAGATGGCTGTCTGTTTCGCGTGATTATCAAGCTTAAAGCAGTTCCGATTGGCCATTGGCTCCCAGGAACGGATGAATTTAATTATTTGTATTTACATTTGCTATTTCGGCTCGGAGAGTTTCGAAAACCGGAGGTTTGGAAGTAATCGCTGAGAGTAGATTTTTGTTTGTTTGAACGATAGTACGTGTTAAGGTAACGTGCAGCTTTTGAAATTAAAATTCGTTCAAACGAAACATTTCTCGCTGTTCAATAAATAACTCATCCCTTTGAAATAGTTACATTGTGGCATACCAACAGTGTAAGGAAACACAACATCAATTTAAAACACAGTAACATCACAGTAACATGAACACAAAAACAAAAGTCAGCTAACGAACAACATTCAACGCAAGACAGAAAAAGGATAACGAGGAAGAAGAGAGAAAAGAAAAGTATGACAGACGAAGGAAGAGTTGAGCAATAGAGGACGACAGACAGTGCATCTTTGCTAGACAAAGAAACAGACAGGTGAGAGGGCAAAATGAAACGTCATACCCAAAACGAAACGTGATAGTTTTTAAAACTAAATATGACAGGAGCACTGAAGTTGTCCCTTCCGTTAGGAGGGAAAACAGTTGAGGAGTGAAAAAGAAATCACATGAAAGCTACACGTACAAGGCTAACTATGCGAACGGGAAATGGAAAACGATGGAAATTTCATGATCGAAATGGCCAAATGGAGGCAATGGATAACGAAAAGCGAGACACAAAAAAACAACGGAAAAGCAGTTTGACTGAAACGATGACAAAATGACGGTCAAGTGACGTAGCTGCTTCGTGTGTGTATGTGTTTCTTTTGCTTTTGACCACGGCTGACACGAAATAGATGTCGATGGATGATAAAAGATGAACAAAACAGTGGCCTTTTTTGCGTTGAAACGTGTTAAAAACGTAGAGAAACGGGGCATCAAAAATGAAGAAAAAAAAAAACACGGAAAATGGGGAAAATTGCCAGGGAAACAGAAAACGGGCCAACGACAATTTTGAACAATAACGATAGCGCAGCCCCTAGGTGGCACTAGGTGGCGCGCAAAGAGAGTGTCATCGAATGCGATGAGAGTATTGGAGAGTGCTGAAAGGGTCCATCGAATGTTGGGCAACCCGTGTTAGGGGTGGTTCTTGTGGTAGCCAAAATGGGTAGGTAGCCAAATCGTGATACGAAAATATTGCTTTTGTTAAATTTTGTGGTTGTTGTTCGAATTTTGCAAGCGCAACAAATTTTGTAAAGAGCCTCTTCTTCGAGGTACCATTTCAGAGTTTGACCGAAGGTGAAGTGTGATGGTATCAAAAGTTTCGGGCATGTTTCTAGACAGATACGAACGGAAATTCTGTTAGAAGGAAAGATTGTGATGATGATGTGGCTTTCATGGATGGATGGAGCAATGGAAGCTGTAAATATGGACCTAAAATGTTGTCATCATCACTGTCATACAGCTGTCAGTGTGTTTCTGTAAGTTCCGTAAACTTCATGATAGCTGTCAAATGAAGGTTGAAGTTGTCAGCTTTAGATTTCAGGTTCATGTTTACACACAATGTAATCCATTTATGAAGATGAGGCTGAAACTATCTAACTTTAAATTGAAACACTTTGTTCGATTTTATACTAATGACATTCTAAGTGCAAACTAATTCCAAACGTGTTGTATGAAATGATAGAACATAAATTCCCATCCCACTTATTCAGATGAATTCAAATTTACACGTAACCCACCCACCAAAATAATTGGAAAAACTTTTATGACGTTACTCAAAAGAAGAAGAAAAACAAGAAACACACACGCGCAAATACTCACTCGATAAGCAATTGACGTAATGATTCCGCATCTTCTCCATCGCAGCGATCGCTCTTCCGTGAGCCGAGAGAACCAGTACCGTCTCCTATGTACCTTGGCCGCTTAAGTCCACTGCCGGGCGAATGACGCGTCCCGATTGACGAACGCCCATCGTCTACGCCACTGCTCCGTTGCGAATCGATCGACTGGGAACGGTAGACTGGCGGGCCGGCATGGCGGAAAGGAAGATACACTTTTAGGTACGAGGTTAGATGATGGTAATACTAAAGGTTATCCAGTGCTGTGATTATAATGTTTAATAATTGCGGTGGTGGTGGTTGTGGAGATGGAGCATGGGAAGCGTGGATTGTTTTGGGTCACTAATCCCACTGACTGCCTGTTTCGGAAAAAGTAGTGTGAGGCTCGACATTTTCTAATGGTTTCGATTTAAAAATGACTTCAATTTCGATTTCGAGCTGAAGACAAAAAATGAGAATGGTCAATATGAGCTTAAGATTAAAATGAAACAAAGGTGCGTTTGAAGGAACGATAAAAGATAAAACAAAGGAGAATTCACCCTCCGTCTCATACTGGAAAAAACTCCGAAACTAAACGAGTAACGATTCCATAAAAATAAATGAAAGAGGAACAGCGCGTCTCGTAAACGTCCGTCTTGTAAAGTTGTTGACGTTGGTGCGGTCGTAACAATAAAATCGAATGCGATTAGGGATGGACCTTCTTCTAATCACCCGACTAAAGACATTTCAATTTACTTCCATGTTTGTGAATGAATTCTGTCCATTTGTGTGTACATAAAGTCGGGAATGAAAAAGGTTGGAAAAAGATATCTGGACCCACCTATCTGGACGAACCGTTTCCTTCTTCACTCTGTATATTACCTACGGAACAGTCAGCTAAAAACACAATTTGTTAATACCCTCACAGGTCAAGGTTGTTATTAATAGTGATTGTACCTCAATTTATACTGCTCGTATAGCCAAAAACCTGAAGTTATGTAGCTAGCACGCTATTAGCTTGTTGTTATCACGACCTACGCCATAGCCTACTCGTTTCTTGAAGCTAAATTGTTACCAAGGTGCTTACCGATGCTAGCAATGATGTAACGATGAAATTTAAAACTGCACAAGATACCCTGTTTACGGTTCAATTATCACGTCACGGAAATGGTATCGAAATGATAATGTTGCAGAAATACATTCCACCAGCGGTTCAATGGGCCGTGTTACGATGCCTCTGCTGAAGCGAAACAGGTGACCCATAGGAAGTAGGTACGAATTGTTCCGGACGTATGATATTAATGGAAAATCAACTTCCAGAAACCTTCTACAATCTGAAGGAGGGAAAGAAGGTGTTGAAGGGTTTTTTTATCTTTCTCTCTTCGTGTATGTACTTCTTGTTGCCTAGGAAAGGTAGTTCTATTGGCTCGACCCTGACCAACTTCTAAAGTACCTTTACACATACAAAAAAACATAAAACCAGGCGTACAGAAAATGGGAGAGGTTCATTTCCGAGTTTTCTCAACCCGGGGGATCCTGGTTCTATTTCCGTTAGATGTATCTTCCTCGAATCAATTCGAATCGTATTGCCACTAGTGATGGCGTCAATTTCCACAAATTCGATTTCATTCCTGTCTAAGTCCACCCTATGCCCATGCCTCAACTTCTTCATTTCCCATGGAAAAACCATCGTTTGATGAGTGAAGAAATGTATTCCTTCCTCATTGTCACTTTCCCTTCTATTTGCAGCACATTTGGAAGGAGCTATGGTTGGAGTTTCATTTTCCATCAATGGAAGGGTACAGTGAAGGAAAGGAGGGGCTCTAATCAATCTGCACATTCGATCCGATTACCACCGCATGAAGCGATGCCGGAAAGCTTCTTACCCATTCTTACCTCCACCAAGTTCTTCATCGCTCCAGTGTCTTGATACCTTACACTTCGAATTCGCATTCTCCTGAGCTAAGCTTCTTTTGAAGGTTCGGTTGGGAAAAAGGTTCGTTCGCATGCAGGAGGTCACCCTCGACGCGGACCGAAGGGCCAAAAGCAAAGGGAAGAAAGAAGTTACCCGACGAAGAGAATTTTAATTTAAATTAGTTAACGGACTAGCAGCGTCCGACAATGAAATATTCAGTGCAACATACTTCGCAACCCTGGGCGAATGGCACACTGGGTCTCGTTCCTTCGCTTCCCATTTTAGACAGGGAATCGATTGAACTTTTTCCGGCTTTTCTCCACTACCGACAACCGACCAACATGTGCAAAGGATTCCCAGATCACAGACTCAACAACGTGGCGTTCCTTCTAAAGGGTGTGGTTGTGTGAACGGGAAATGAAAGAATTAAACATACCCTCCGAAAGGTTCATTACATACGTTTGGCTCTGACGATTGATTTTAGTCAAAGAAATGAAGAAGGATGTGTGTTCTATTTTTTACAAACATTTCTTTCGGTTTTCCTGGAAGCATCTCTTCAACACAATGTCATTCTTGAGCAGAATATGCACAATGATTCGAAGGTAAATTGAGACGTAAAGAGGCGATCTTCTGTAGATGAACATTTCTTGCTAACAAGAATCAAAAACCTTCTCTTCAAAAGTACGGTCCATTGAGCTGATGGAGTTTGGTTGAGTTGTAGATAATCTTTTACCTTGACCAATGACCTCCGTGCTAAATAGGAAGGAATCGATTCTTTGTCACTCTTAAGCCCTGGGTCCATTCCTCGAATGGACCATAATAAATTTCAATTTGATAGATTCCGGCCAGAGAAAGGATAAGATGGTTTTAGTCTGATGAATATGTCTAAACGTATTCGTCTTGGTGTGTGTGTATGTGTGTTGCCATGGCTTGGACGACTTCAATTAGATTGAACAAATCAACTCCACACATATGTCACGACTCTCTAGATCTTGCCAAAGTTCCGTCCGTACTTAAATGAGAGGTGAAAATCATCAACTACGTGCTGTGCAGGATATAAATAATCGAACAACGGGAAAATGTGTAGGAAGGAGTGGGTGGGATGGTATCGGAATTCCTCGTTCTGCTCGTTATCGATGTCGATAACGAGACGTCATTTGCTTACTTACCGTCCGGACGCACTCGTACTGGAGGTGAGGTCAGCTTGAGCGTTGATGACAGGGCCTGTGAATCCAGGGGCCCACTAAAGACATAATCATACGTTCCTTCCTGACTCAATGTTGATACTACACCGGATTCGATTGTGTGTGTTGTTTATTTATTGTCCAACGAAAGCATCGGTAGCATGAAATAAAGGTTATAAATATTTCATTAGTATGATTATCAGTTGTTATGGCGGTAGGGGTGTAAGTGTAACAGTTACTTACATGTAGTGAAACAGATTGATTAACGGGGTACAAATAAAGTGGGAACTGAAATCACTGAAATAACACCAAACTCAAGAGCATAATAAACGAAAGGTAACGACTGGGAAGTGACAAAAACCGGTCATGCATAACGCAAGAGACTGACGAAAGCAAAAGGTGTCAAAGCAATCGAAAAACTAAAGATCAAGATGTGCAACACAAAGCTACGATAACGTCTAATCAATCAAATTAAGAGCGAAGGGAGGAACTGAACGAACCTGGATACACGGACAGTGGTTGCAGCACTTGGGTTGATCTTAATGGTGGTAGTAATGGTGGCAGTTGAGGCTCGGGGCCGTTCGAAATGGAAGACGGAGGAGAGATCATCGAAGGGTCGCCGTTTGTCGCCATAACATGGAGACGGCCGGCTATTGGAACCGAATTTTTTTACGACGAAACCGAAATTTTGTGGTTGAATTAAGCCACGAGCCGTTCATATACATAGTTATAGCACGTTGATATTGGTACCGGTGCGTGTTAGTAGCATGAAGAGAAAGAGAGAGAAATATATATGAAAGGTTATGGTTAGTGACACAGTCAAGCAAGTCCTACGGTTAATGTGCCCGGCAGAAACGATACTCATTTATTTTTATATCCCTACACATGTTATGACACGACGTTCCTTTATGTAAAACCATTATTGGACCAAGCTGGAACCAGGGCCCTTTTCCACGTGTCCCCACACTCTGTTTAATAATCCAATTCCAACACAACGAGTGTGTGAGACCAACCATCCTTTTACCTTCGATCTACGTACATAACATGGTTCCTCAATCAACGACCAGAAATGAAGTGATACGAAACCGCAAATCTGCCAGTCTATCCAGCACCAAGCACAGAAAGGGTGGTCCACAACCGTTTGGTAAATATAAGTTACAGCGCCATCGATAGTACGTAATTCCCTAACCGTGCCGTAGTCGAGCCGACGCAATAAACAAAACAAACGTCTTCAAGGCAAAGGCGAGAGGGCAGGGAAGCGCTCGAGAGTGGCCGACTTTCATCACAATTGGACTTAGTTCCGCTACCAGTCCGTCCACTTCCGAGTATCATCCGGGCAATCTGGTGTTGTTTGTTTTTTCTTCTTTCTCTTTGGAGCGGAATAGTTGTAACTGGGTCTTTGTTTCAGTAGTTGTTTCTGCTTTTTTTTGCTTTCTTTCTTTCTTCTTCTCTCTCTCTCTCTCTCTATCTTTCACCCACCATATCCCAACCAAACGGCTAGTGCAAACCAAAGTTTCCATCCAATTGAACGCCATAGAGGCATGAGGTACACAGGCACACCCATGGTTACGCCCTTGCTAATATGCTGCAACTTCCTGTTCCTGTTTCCCTTTTCCTTCCGGGCATTTTTCGCTACTTCTTACTCTAAAGGCACAAGATTTGAAGGATTGGTACTACCTCCACGCGCACCGGCTACTAACATTTTGATGAAGTCACGTGAAGAGCGCTATGTCATGCAAGATACAGGGATGGCTGGCCAAGGTAGCAAAGGAAGGCGGTGCGCACACGAATATCAACCCACAGGCACGACCACTGCCACGTTCAACTGTTTGCTTGGAGGCGCAAGGTTTGCATACCTTTGGTAACCCCGAACGTCTTGCTGCGCTCTGTCCGTGGCTCAGTTTTGATGCCAGGATGCCCCCTCTAACCCTCCCTGTACGTTGTCCCAAACACCCACCGAAGAATGCCACCAAAGTGCACACTACTCACCGGGCTCGTGTGTATCACTGAGAGCATGTGTATGCAAATAATGCCTTTCCTTGAGACCGAAACTTCCTGCCGATGGACAGAAGAAGCGAAGTTCGGATGGTTCCGCTTGTGGTGTGAGCATTATTTCCTTCAGGTGGATGAATTCTGTTGCCATACGTGATACATGAGCTGTTCGTTCTTCTTCATCATCAGCTTCCGAGTGTATGAGGACCATTCAGTTATGCGCACACACACACACACACTCACACAGCCATAGAAGGACACATAGCCCATTGACCAAGCATTCCAACAACGGCACCGGAATGGAAAACGTGAATAAGTAAATATGCACGATCTAAATAATATTTCACGGCTGGTTGCTTCAAAACACACACACACATAGAGTTGTGGTAAAGGCACACATACTCATGCCCTCAGTACTGCTCGATTACATCGGAGTTTGCATGATCCGTATGAGAAAAGAGTCTTCCGTATGGCGAGTGTGCCGCTTACGTGTGGTTCGTATGGATTGAGGTAAAGGGCGCTGTTGGCAAGAGCAAGGCCGAGGTATGCAAGAGCTCCACACAACACACACACACACATACACGATAGCCCACACCAACCCAGTTGGATCGAATGGCGTAAGATGGAGCTCGTTAGGTACCAAACGGATGATGAGCATCCCATCGGGGAATTGGGCTCAGTTGCAAGTCAGCAGATTACAGGGTAGCAGTGGCAGAGACACGAACCAGAGCACGGATGTACTATGTTTTTCCACCCGCTCGAACTGAAAGTATTTCTCTCCGGCCCCTTTTGTGTCGAATCAGTAGTTTATGAAATTATGGTTTCTGCGATAATCTTTGAACCGGATGTGCCTGACTCCACCACAAAGCTACCGTTCCCGTGTCCCGCCCACCCCCATTCGAATGTATCCTTCTCTCGAATGTTTGCGATACCAGGCTCGATGGAATAGGGAATGGTCTTATAAACGAGCACCACAATATGGCTACTTTCGGGTAGCTCTGGTAGCTCTAGTTCTATGGCTCCAGAGATTGGATTGGCAGTCTGGTGCCTTGGGGTGTTCCGAGGCAAAGGAATTAGTTTACCGGAAGATTGTGCGAAGCTCGGTACGATTTCGACGCGATTGAGTGAACCGTTGATTCATGCGTGATCTGCCAAGATGATATCGATGATGACGGTGATGAGAAGCAGGGAAAGCAGATGAACGGGCGGGCAAGGGCAGACGAAAGGGGGAAATCAATTGTTATGAACGATGAGCCGAGGCGTGTAAGATCTGCAATCTCGCCTAATGGCCAGTCTAAAGGTCAGCCTGTCATCGTTCAGTGTGTCGGTGGCTTGGTGCTGGTGCGTCTTAAATCATCGAACCGGGCCAATGCAGTGGGTTGAGATTGTAATAATTGCAAATGATCGACAGGTTGGGTGAAATGGGTAGCGGACGCATAATCGAAATTGCGCCGTTAGACGATGAGATTCAGCATGCATTGTGTGGACGTCAATCTGGACAATTGGTAGGATAAAATTATTGTTAACATAAGCCGACATAAGAGGGAACTAAGGTGGTTGGGAAAATGTTACTAATTTTGACGTCGGAATGATATGCATTATTCTAGGAAGGAACGTTAGATACGATGTAAGCCGAAAATTGGTTCAGATCATCGAAATAACGCTTTGCATCGTTTCATACTTGTATGAATCGTATTCTTAAGGACCAAAACGCAATTAGGGCATTTGCTTCTTTATAACTACCAATAAAACGATACAATATATCATTAAAACAATAACGGATGATTTTCAATTCATCCAATCTAAATATTTTAACAAACTATCTCCTTTGTAAAGCAGGATGCATACTTTTATGCGTCAATCGTGTTTTGACGTCACACAATTTCTGAACGCCTCAATGTATGCAACTTGTGGAACAGATTAAACTTTAAAATGTGGTTTTCTGAAAAATGAATAGGAAACCGCGCAGAACACAACACAGATCTTTAAACTAGCTGATAATGGATTAAGTCAGCTAAAAAAAATAAAAAAAACCTATTCGATTTTAATAAGCTATTGCATCGGATCCTTTACAAAAGTTCAAAGAAATAAACAAAATTATATGGTACGGCATTGTTGTAAATCGCTGCAAACAGGGCACAACGTTCTTTCCTTTCACTTCAAAACGTTTTATTACCTCGTCTGATGGTGCACTCCAATTGTCAAAAGCAACAATTCCTTTCGCACGCAAAGAATGTTACAACGAGCCTTATCCACCCCTTAAAACGGGCAATCGTACGATATTCGCCATTTCCGTCTAGAAAGACCAACAGCAGCCCACCTTACACATACACTTTCTGCATGTGAGGTTAGCTTAACTAAGCATCGGAAAATATTCGGGAAACCATTTGCCGCATGTGTACATGTGTAGGCTATTATTTGCAATTATTCTCAATCCAGACAGCTCCTGTTAGCTGGCTAGTACGAGCACCAACTAACACAGCAAAAGCCAATGATGTAATGCGCCCCCTTTTTTGTCTTACCTGTATACAGGTAACTTCCTTGCCACATTCCCGGGAGGCCACTTTTTACTGCTTTTTACTCTAACCGGAGGGGATTCGGGGTAGGTTGAAGGGTCAAACAATCACAGTCAGAAACGCACACTAAATGCCACTTTCAATTGCGTTTTACAAGCCAATCGTGTGGCCGATCGGAGTGAGGGCAACTCAAGAATGCAAGGCAAACGTTTTCAAAGACATTCATTTGAATTGTTTTGTGAAAATTTCACCACTCAGAGAGGCGGTGCGGGTACGCGGCGAACAGGGGAAATTGGATTTCGGGTATGCGGTAGAGGTGGCGTTATGGGTGTTATTTTTGCTTTTACTATTTAGAGCTGTAGAAATACACACGATATCACTTACACGCATACACACACACACACACCCCTTTCTTGAGCCACATTTCGAAAACAAAGCAATAAAATGCGTGTTTTCAAAGAGCACAAAGGCGAGAACGAGAGGAAAGTGTGTGCATGAGAAGGAATTCTGAGTCGTTTGTTGTGGAATTGGGTAAACACGTATCTCACCCAAAGGGCTGGGTTGAAGGACAAAGTGAAAGAAAATGTAAATTAATCTTAAGCAACTATCACGCAAACCATGACCATTCCCTGTGAATTCTTCGTTGATGGTTTATGTCTTTGTGCGGGTCCAGTGTATCAAGGTGCATCAAGCCCCTAAGGAAACTCATAAAGGCTCAATAATCCATCAAGTGAGTCGGTGGGCGTTACATGTTGGTCCAACTCGTCCCCTTCCCGGTTGTCCGGAAAGGAATGAAAGTAATCAGCTCCATCTTTTCCCGTTGTAGCTTTTAGAACACAAACAACTCTTGAAACTCCCCGCTAACGAAAGGGTTTGACTTCTTTCCTTCGTTTGGTTTGAGTTTTTCAGGACCGACCGTCCGTGTCCTTTTGCTTCATGCCATCGGTCCATTTGGCAGACGGCAATCGATAATTTATGGGCCAAATCTAGGTTAACTTTTGTTTTCCACGAAAACTCATTTAAAACTCTTCGCTCTCGTCGTCGCTTTTCCATGGCCCTTTAAAGCTTCTTGCTACTGCGTGTTTGAAGCTTTGTTTGTGCGCCTTTCAATGGAGAAAAACACTCCCTTTTTCTCCCCTTAAATGGAACGACAATTGTGGCAAATTGTCGTGGCCCTACACACATCCTGCAGCGTTTCTATAGCACGGCAAATGGCCCACAGGGTGGTTTGTTTTTTTTTTTAGGGGGGGATGGACCCTGTTTACAATCTGCACCGTATATATCTGGGCAGGTCACTGGGAATGGTTTCCCCAAAACACATACACTCTTCGTTTTGAGAGACGTAGGGTAGGTCACCATCATAAATCGGCCGTTTTTAAAGCCCCTCGGAGGAATTTATTCTTGTGTTGCCAAATAATAACACATAAATAAAGAATGCCCCAGGACCGGACGCGCCGGATTTTGGGCACTGAAGTTTGCGAAACCATTATGGCATATTTTGCCAATGTGCTGTTTTTCCATCTCTCGTTCCGCTTTTAAATTTCAACGAGGCACCCTTTTGATCCGCGGGCAGGAAAGCGAATGACTTGCAGTGTGTTTGTGTGTCTGACAAAAGTCCAACACGGAAACGTCGACTTTACCGTCAATGGAGAACAAAACTGAGACACTTCATGAAAAAAGGGTGGCAACAAAAAAATACATCCGAAATGTCATAAATATTATGGCTGCCGAAGTTGGAAACCTCCCGAATGGACACACAAACACACACACACACACATCCAGCTGGAGCATGAGGGAGATGAAAAGGATCGGTGCTGCCCATCCATCCCAACCGTTGATTTGGGGTATGGCGTCGTCTGAGAAATATGTTTCCCGGACATTCATGGCATAACCATGTGGAAATGATAGCTTGTAGCGAGGGACAGCAGCAGAAGGGGGAAGGGCTGTGGAAGGCACGAAAATGTGAACTTCTCCGAGGCCACTCGAACCACTACGGCCAGGGCGCGTCGGCCATCTCAGAAGCCATCTCAACTCGGCAGTTGTGATCAGCATTCCGGATGTGCACAATAAAACATACATACATTTATAACGACCCTTCAGAAAGCCATTAAGGACATTAAATGGAAATAAACTGTTGGACACCTCATAAATCACGACCACAGCCACAGTAATGAAGGGAAACCCGGAGCAACCGAGGGCACCTCTTCCTGCCGTCGCCGTCTGCCGTTAGCGTCGCTATTTTCGGCAGGCAAATACCATTCTAATGCACACAAGTGCTTGTGTCTGAGGCTGGTGGCAGTTTTTGAGATGAACGCTGAAATGGTGCTGCTCAAACTAATGATCCTTTCAGTTGCAGCTTGCAAGTGGTGGAAAAGTGGGAGACATTTTCCACTGGTCTCCGAGTTATGAGTTTCTCTACTGGAATCCCGGTATCGCTGTTGTTGCCAATGGGAGGTTAAGATGAATGCAATGAAACAGTTTCGATCGAGTCGAGATGCCCTTCAAATGCACTTAAAAAATGTCATGATCACAGGAGAACTGATTTGTTGGACGTAGGGCGTTTTCAAGTGCTTGAAAATGGTCCTTAATCCTTTGTGACTTGGTGCCGAACTGAATGTACGGGCTTTTGAATGAGTGAGATTGAATGGAAAAGATTATTTTCTCTTTATTCTTAAATATTCAAATTGACTTTCCATAAGCTTTCCAAGTTATGCATTAAACTTTAGGGGAAAACGAGCACATAACCGAGATTTACGCGTGCTGACAGGTTGTTCGTCAGTTACAATCACTAAAAATCGTTCAAGAGGAGGGTTTAAGTAATGCATATCAGAGAAAAAGGGAAACAAACGGGCCAATACAGATTAAATGTTATCGAACTGTGTTTTATTGCTTCTAAAGAACAAAAGGGAGAAAACTGCTTTCCCTCACTTTGCGTTTTATTCTTTTCGTACATTGGAACATAAATTATGCATTGTGCTTCACTGTGTGTGTAAATAGCGATGTATCGGTCAGAAAGCAGATGCAGAACCAAACAACCCAACAACTTGCCCGAAAGCGCGTCAAACTGATAAAGTGATAAATGATTCATAAATGTAGTCTTCCAGCTCAGACCAGAGATCGGTCAGGAAAAGTTTTCCGGAAAGCTCGTTACAAGTACTATTGAAGAGTATGTGTGTTGGCCATGGCTCGGCTGATTTTCCCTTTCTCTCCCCGTGCTGTATCAGTTCCAGTGCCAAGGGTGGGCGGCTTATTTGTGCCCATTTACCAGGATGGAGTCGGTGCCGTCACTTGCGCACCGAACAAAGAGGTCAATATGTTGCAAACAATGGTGGTACGCACCACCTCCAAGCAGGGTGAAAACATCACCGTTCGCAGAAGGTTAACAACAGTTTGCGCCACCTTGCTGATTGATAGCGTGGGAATCCTCACACCATCGCATGTGGCCCGACTTGAGTGTGTGACCTTTTGCGGTACGTGCGTTACTGTGCTGATGATTGATAGCACCTGATTGGAAACGCGCCGAACGAACGCGGGGTAAGGGCTGGACCGTCGACAGAACCCCAAAATGGATAAAAGGTAATCATTCACTCACGTTTCCATTATGGACGCCAGCAAAACTTGTCCTTGTTGTGTGGTTACTAAAAAGGGAGAAACTCCAAAGGTCCCTCTGTTCCTGACGTCAGGTACAACGGGAGCTCATTTTCTCACCAACACTGTTGGCGTTGAAAAAAAATGAGAGAGAGAGAGAGAGAGAGAGAGAGAGCAGTGCAGTGGGAAGCCGACAATTGAACTGAGGAACTTCCCACTCTACGACGCGTGTAATGGTGAACGAATCGACCCTCTCGACTCGTACGCACAAAC
>KB703792.1:0-27854 GCA_000349165.1 Anopheles christyi | reverse complement strand
CCAAAATGGATAAAAGGTAATCATTCACTCACGTTTCCATTATGGACGCCAGCAAAACTTGTCCTTGTTGTGTGGTTACTAAAAAGGGAGAAACTCCAAAGGTCCCTCTGTTCCTGACGTCAGGTACAACGGGAGCTCATTTTCTCACCAACACTGTTGGCGTTGAAAAAAAATGAGAGAGAGAGAGAGAGAGAGAGAGAGAGCAGTGCAGTGGGAAGCCGACAATTGAACTGAGGAACTTCCCACTCTACGACGCGTGTAATGGTGAACGAATCGACCCTCTCGACTCGTACGCACAAACGAAGTGTGAGACGCGATTGCGTGTCGAGTGACAGTCAAATTAACGAACGTCGGATGTGTGTCTATCGATACGATTATTATTTGTGATCGTTCCTGTCCGGTCCGGGGCATCATTTATCAAAATCCAATATTGAACAACGTGCACGTGTAGGGGTGGGGGAGGCAGAGAGGTGTGGTTATGAAAAAGGGCCAAGAGGCCGACGAACATTCCCATACACGCATGTAAGGCGCAATGGGTTTGGGAAATGACAAGAAATCACTCAATTATCCTTTGCAGCACGCGCTTCACAACAACAAAAGCCCGCCAAAATAAATGATCTGCACCGGGGTTTGATTGAAAGGTGTATATGTGCGTGTGTGTGTGTTTGTGTGTGTGAGTGATAGTGGAAAGTATCACTTGCGCCCACTACGGGTACTTCTTTCATGCGGTACTTCATGGGTGATAGGCGATCACGATAGTAGCACCAAACGAAAAGCAGTAAGAACCTGTCAATATAAATGATCGCTTTATCAAGGTGTTGTTGTTTGGCGAGCGGCAGGCGATTGTTGATGACAGTTTCGAGGGTCGTGTGTTTTGCCATGGAGAAGGCTTATGGAAAGAAATCCCGGTCGAAGATAAATGATGATATTTGTGAAGAGTTAAGGATTTGCCTGGAGAAGAAAAGACTGATATTTTGTTGCAGGAAAAAAGTCATTTGTAAGATAATAAGCCGGAGGCAGTTTCTTAAAAAACGTATTCAAGAAAATGGTTGGATAAAGGTATAAACCCCTCCTCACCTTACCTTTGCAGCCAACTTTACAAATATTATCAATTTATCGCAAAAGCTATCTGTGAAGCTCTTGTTGCCAGATCATCACTTTTTTGCATTAAATTCTCCTTCCACAAGCGAAACACACGACATGTAGCTTAAAGTATCTCCGTCCTAGCTAACTCCATCAATCCCGACTGCTCAACTCAACGACCAGTTAGTGCTTCACGGTCCATAGAACATCCAGGGAGCAGGTCCTACAGTTCTCTTTCGGCCAGTTCCAGACGAGCAGCGTTCCAATGAAATCACACAGTCACATCCTTTCCCAAACTTGCACACAGACAGCCACATTCACTCGTAGGGACTACTTCTTTGGAGATCGATCCCAGGTGGTACTCCGTTTCCACCGGCACCGGATTGCACGCGTTGAGGTGGAAAATGAGATTTTGAATTTTTCAACAGTCAGTAGTGTTCTCCCGACCCAGCCATAAGCGACTGCGAGCAGGACAAGTCCGTGATGTAGAGTTAGTTTTTACTGACTTTACCATTATCGTCTCTGTAGAGTGCTCCGTTTATCACGTCGCATCGAAAACGGGTTGCAACGAGTTTTCCGAGTGTGAATGAATGATAAGAAAACGTAATAGATACTAGTGATGGAATTAAACTTAGACATTTCCTTTGAAAACGTTTTCTTAACACACTTATCTCATTGCTGTTTAGTCTGTTTTGCATTGAAAATTCATTATTCGTATTATTCGATAACTACCCTGTTCCTTGCACTTATCAATGCACGCCATCATCTCATATCGACATCCTCATATTCCCACAGGAACCCACCCATTGCCCCGGAAGCAAAGGCATGGTTTTTATAGCTTTATGAATTATTTGCAAGTATTTTGTTTACGACCCGTCGTACTCAATCCTCTCAAACCTCGTCACTCAACAGTCGCCCAGCCCTTTCGGGTTCTCATTTTGGACACTTGGTTTTGGGGCGCGAACCCTTCTTTACACCGGCGAGAGGGTATACACCAACCAAAAAGGTTTTTAATCCCCTTCTCACCTTCTTGCTTTACCAACTCCAAGCCCATCTGCTCTAAAACGATGCCCAAAGTAGCATCAACAGCAATCGTCACAACCGCATCGGGCTGACTTTTAGCATGACGCAAAACGGTGTCCCTATCCTATGGACGTGGGGAATAACCCACAGCAGTCTTTTTCGGGTGATGAAAACGTGACGGAGCGGCTACGGCACCACTCCGGGCGCAGTGTGGAATGAATAATTTAGTTTTAAAACAGTTGTCAACAAGGGCTTAAATATTGGATGATGAAATTTTCGCGTACCTTCCCCGGCCCGGACTGGCTCGCGACCGGCGATGATGTGTTTGTGGACCGATGGAAGGTAGCCAGTCTTTCAAGTTTTCCCCATTAATACTCCAAAGCAGCAATCCTTTCGATGCAGCCATGGAATCCGCTTTTGCCCTGGGCGAAATGATGTGTAAAATGGTCAAATCCGGTGACGAAGTTATTTTTTGAACTAGGGTAAACTGTAGAGGGGCATTTTTTGTAAGGATTAGGACTACAGTTTCGTTGCCTTTTATCAGACCGAATAACATTTGATCGGATTATTTTACACTTTTCTAAAATAGTGAATAAACTGTATCATCGAGAGGTGCTCCGATTCGAATTCCCAAAGTTGCATTTACAATGAAAAGCGTGTGCATCAACGCTTACAAAATCTATAAAATATCAGAGAATAGGATTGGTGTTAAAATATTCAATCGGACCGGAATCTCCCATTCACCCATTTTGGCACCGTAAACAAAAAGCTTTGCTCAAAAGTTTTTGTCCCTCATCGAAAGTACATTGTAATGGAACAACGAATGTCGGTGCAAGTTTTTGCAGAATAATGTTTGCTAAACGTGCATTTCGTTTGTTTAGCGTGAGTTCAGTTCAGTACCCAACAAAAAACTGCTCGAACAAGTACTCATTCACGGCGTGTAAAGCTTTGAACTGAATTGGAGGGACAGACACACACACACAAAATGGGAGGATTCCGATATAAAACTGCGACTCCCAAGCGCAACAAGATATAATGATATCGTTTCGACATCAGTCGCAATGTGAAACAAAATAAAATACAAACAAAACGACAAAAACACGCATGAAACACAACGCGCTCCCTGTGCAGAGCGAGCAACTCCAACATCGAATTCGGGAAAAACTGTACGCTTTCCACCACTCTCGCACACTAATGGACAGAAAATGCGACATTGGAATTGAAAAGTATCTCCGGCACAACAATAAACACGGTACAGATAGCGATCGTTAGACTTTGTGCGAACACACGAAACCCAACTCCACCCACCCCAATGGTGTTCTGCAGCGCCATTGAGATGTGCTAGTTAAAATTGAACATTGGTTTCCGTTGGCTTGTGTTTCTTTTTTTTTATTTTCTATTTTACTCTTTTTTCTCGCAGGCAAATTGTGAAATGTGTAAATTGAAAAACGAGATGCGAAATTGCAGCCAACCCGTTTTCGGGAAGCAAACAACCGATGTTCTGTTAGAGCACACAAACACACACGCCAAACAGCCATCCCTTCTTTCCATTCGCTTACAGGTTTTCATAAGCTTCATGCGCAGAAGGAGGCGATAAAATGAAGCGGATGTAATTGGGTATTGCCAACTTTACAACCAACTATCAATTTCACTCCACAAATTTACTTGTCTTGCCCGTGGTGATGCGTCCAACGCTGTGGCTGAAGGTACGGGGAGCAAAACTTCTTACGAATGGAAATTTAACTGTTTGAAAAGAGAAAATATGTACTTGACAGGAGCATGAACGGATGTAATAACAAGAGCTTGATGTGTGCTTGCTACATTACACACATTTTGTTTTACGATTGTGATAGATAACGTCAATAGCAGTAGATCTAAAAAGGATTGCAATACATCCAAACGTATGTTGGCTTTATTTTTTAGTTTAAACACATGAAAAATACATTTCGCTTGAAATATACTGGGAGAATACATTTGATAAACAAGCATCCTATGAGAGTTCGTAAAGAAGCATCAAAAATGTTCGTTTGTAAGATTTTAACAGCATCAGAATCCGTTTGTTTTAAGAGATTGATGATTTATAAAATAAATAAATTAGTCTGTAATGAGCTTGTGTAGCTACACCGGTTTGTAAAATAACTATCGTTACTCAGATTTTGATATCTACCCCACCTTCATAAGCATGAAAAACCGCAATGCTAGAGTGTTCAATTTAACGTTCAAAGGGTGTATTGAATAGCACCTGAGACAATGCAAAAAATCACACCTCACAACTGATCATAACCCATCCACCGAGTTTCAATTCGTATTTTGTTGCTATTCCAAGCTGATTTTTATGTTGCACTTTCATATCTACCACAAACTAGTCTCTCTCAGGCTCAGTCAACTTTCTCCATCAACGTTACAATATGATTTTGCAACTCCCAAAGGCGAAAATCCTACCGTGAAAATCCGTGGTCCACATGAAGCGAGCTGTACCACTAGATGGCCTTCAGACACATCACACCAACGTAGCGTACAAAGTTGCACCAACCTATCATCGACAACCGTGATCCGGTCACGCTATTTGCTACATCGTATTCGATTTTATTATCCGAGACAGCCCAGGACACGAATTTCGTGATGACGCGCAGTTAGCAAGGACGTTCGCTTGTACCGCCCCATGGGAGTGGAAGCTTCGGGGAGCAAAATTGGAAAAACCTCCCATCCATACCCACCACCCAGCATCTTGCGTCTCAGACATTAGACTTCTGTTTGTCTGTGTCCTTGTGGTTGATGAGGGAATTCGGAAGTGCACAGCGAGCCAAACCGATTCGCCGGTCCATCACCGTTTCCAACCAAAGTTCGATTTATTTGGCTCCGATTGAGTCGGCTGGTTGTGCAAAAGCTCCCGGGAAATTAGGATGGGGTTTGAGGCTTCTGTGACCATTGCCTTCCTTTCCTTACAAAAAAGGGGTTGGCCATCGGGGGAACTGAGTGAAAAAGGCAACATTCACCAACTGAAAACTGAAAACTGTTTCCAAGCAGTTGCTTCTTGTCTTACGCTTTCAAGCTTTGTAGCTGTCGTTTGGCATACACACACACAGACCCATAACCATATCAGTGGTGGTCGGTACCCACCTTCAAATCAAGGCATTTTTCTTTTAGCTCAACTGCTTCTCGATGTTCCTCACTGGAACGGATTGAAAACGAAGTATTTTGTTCGAAATGCGGAAGTCGTCCTTATGTATTCTCCAAGGAGATTCTATACCGAGGACACCTCCTGTGGCAAAGATATTGGTGGGGAGGGGTTATGGACCAGTAAGCTGAAGGAAGGTGAATCCTACAGGGAATGGGGTTGACGTTGGAAAATTGAAATCGACTGCGATGCCGTCCCTGCAGAAACGACTGCTGGCTGTCGAACTTGATTACACTTCCGAAATGGCATGCCACCGCAGCACGAGGAAAAGGAGCACGATCTTTTACGGTCTAACGTCTTACGTCTAAAGCTCTCCGCACGGCTCCCATCTCTCGCTTGGTGCGCAATAAAATTGATAAGATATGTTATACTGTCGGTTTTATTGACACTCACATGCACCAAACCATTGCCTTTCGTGGTGAACTTGGGAAATAGAACCGCCGAGACGCGTATCTGCCTTTTGCTGAAACTTTGCAAAATTTCCCTTAACAATGGAAATCTACAAACAAATCTCGATGGTAGAGAGATACATAATTGAATGAACGTTTGCTCGCAACTTCCGGTAGGTCGTCTCCGGATGAAACAGGCTGAGAAAGATTTAATTATGATAAGTGACAGGTTCTGGCAGTGACTGTGCTTATCAAGTCTTATCGCGCTTTTCCTATCGGTTCTTACTCGGTTCAATCTTCACGATCAGAACATGTCAACGTAAGAGAGAGAGGCGTACGCGTTCTGATGGACGTTGGAGTTGTACTTTAAATGCTAACTTGATTAGCCGTTTCCCGGCAGGTTGGAATTGAATAATTATTAAAGCTGTTTTTCGGGGGCCAATACCACCCGATTGACCGACAGTTGAAGAGTCGCTGATCTGCGGGGGTGTTTCGGGATCTCATTAAATTAAATTGAATATAGCTCAAGCCACCTTCATTCAATTACACTTCATGTCACTCTAATGAGTCTTCAGACTACTTGAGTAAGAGTGTGTGAAAGATTCTTTTTTTTTAACTTCACTCTTCAAGATATGAATTAATACGACACTTGAAATGAAGGCACCGAAATGCCACTCACATATTAAATATTCATGTCCCGTAAAGGAGTACATCTTTTCTCCTTCTGCCACCAACACCAACCAAACAATCACTGCTGCGTTGAAGTACCGAACACAATAAACGAAGCGTAACCTGTAAAGTGCTCCTTCAAATTGGTGTCCCGGACGATGCCCTGACCTGGGTGAAACAGCCAAACCGCAAAGCACATTCCGTGTGCCCCCAATAATCGAGTCTGATTGCGCCAAACCCTACTAGCGCAGCTCATTGAGATATATTAGCAATTCAAAACAAAGTATCCGCAACGAAAGTGCGATTGAACCCCGAAACGAGCTGACCACATGGTGTTTCTTCTCGGTTTGTGTGGCACATTTGGCTCTAATATAATGATTGAGAAAAATGAGTCTCAACCGAGCAATTCATAAAGGTACCAATTTGCGAGAGAAGCACACTGAATAAAGCATTACCCTGAAATTTGGTTAGAAGTGCCTTTGATTCTCTTTTTTTGTTCTCCCTCTCTCTTGCGTCCGTTTTGCTCCTTCACTGCAAGAGTCCCCAGGGAAACGTGAAAAATCACAGGACAATTGCTAACCGACAACCGACCGACTCCAGACATTAAGCCCCATCGGAGGAGCGGCAAAAGAAAGAAATATACCAAACAATCCGATGATTAATTCGTCCCCTAAGTACAGTTTAAGTCGGTAATTATGTGCTAATGTAGGTTTTCCGCCTCAGCTCAGCTGTGCTCATATGCTCGTGGCAGCAGTTTTCGGTACAGAAGGAAAACTCGATCCAACTCTCCTTGCTTCAAGCACAACCCTTACCTCAGAAACAATAGCGGTAGCGATGAATTTAGATTAGTGAGCGAAATGAGCAAGCAAACAGCCGAAACGGTCCGTGTGCTCGGAAACAGAACTTTTCCCCCACAATATCACAGGATGGGTGGTAATAAAAGCACAACACCATCACACTCTGGTAGCTTTCCGGGGCATCCCACGATGCGCGCACACATTTTGAATGAAAAGCAAAAATAAATAATGCAACCCCGGTAGCTACCCGGTCCACAGCCGGCCCATTCCGGGGCAATAGACTCTCTCTCTCTCTCTGCTGTTTCGGCCTTAATACCTGTGTACGCGTGTGTGTCTTTCTGTTGTCGTTTGTCACCGAAGGACACCGAAGGAAGGAAAGGGTTTGTTTTTTTTTGCCTATGTTTCGTAAGGTTTATCGAGGAGCTAAAGTTCGGAACTAGAAAGAAAAATATCCAACCTTTCTAGAGTTCTGGTGTGGTAAACAAGCAGCCACACAATGTCTACTGCCCGGACACTACGCTTTCGAGGATCGATAAGATGGTGTACCGTAAATTGTTTACCGTGGAAGCTAGTGAGATATGCCATCTCCATGTGGGAATCTAGGGAACGAGAAGAGTGGCTCATAATCCTCTTCAGGTAAGTGCCTGCCGGTTCCGAAAATGGATGGCATTATTTTCGTGTTGTTCCTGTGCCAAAAACCGAAAACCCTTAGCTGCTTCTTTGGAAAGGGCTGCATCGCAATACAAGACTTATTGTGATAGGACGAGGAGCAAGTTGTTAAGCAAGGCTGAACAAGCAGTTACGCTTTATTAACAGCTTTGATGACGCTGTTAAAATGTGCTGCGAATTTCTGTCTGATGCGTTAGTGAATTAATTATCGAACAAATTTCGTTTAAAAGCCAGGTTTATCTCTTTATCGATCGACCATCACCTCAAAAACCCCTGAAAGTATGCTATACATATTTAAGTACAGAAGGTGGAGAGTAATACTGTAAAACAAATGGCATCCTTTAAGACTTTTTACTACAAGAATAAAGTTGTTGACCGCCATGTTAACATATTTTTGTTTCCGTATGAGAAGTCTTTTTGTCGAGTAGATGTAATTGCTAACTAAGAAGTCAATTCGAAACATTTCCTCCATAATTAATACCATCAGGGGAACCAAAGATATCCTCTCAACATTCTACTTCAAACAAAATTCGTTTAGGAAAACTTTTCAAGAAATCCCCTGACTAGGCTGGCAAACGAATCGATTACGTTGTACTGCTCACTAAAGTAGATTGTAATCCTTTCCAGCTGGCAGCTTCACCCAAAACCTTTCGCACTGAAACTGTACGACGTTGCAAACGTAAAAGAGCGCCAAAAAAGCGTAAAACAAACAAAACAACAAAGAAAATTACAATCTCGCAAATGAAATTTGCACCCAAAACGTGAAACACGAGGATTTGATCACGAGCCGGCTGACAAATACAAGAGGAATTGGCAACAAAACAATTTCCCTCCCCAAAAACGCATAAAAACGCGAGGGCAGGACATGGACCAAGAACCGTTTCAAAGTAAAGATACCAATACCAACAACAACAAAAAACTACAACGAAAAACATCATCTACAAAATGTAACGCCGAAAAGGGACCCTCCGCCTGGTGTTGCACCCGCAAGTCCGCGTGTCGACGAAATGCCGTGCGGACGACTAAACTACAAACGCCACACCAAAGAAGGCACACAAACGCTAGGAAGAAAGCAAGAAAAAATGAACAAAAAAGCAGACCTGTACGGTAACCGCTCAAATTCCAACATCTACTTTAGATGATAGAGCGGACCGTGCACAAGGGCGATAGAGATACGGGCCCTTCCTGTCTACCGAAAGAGGCCAACAGCAAAGCGAGGTGGTAAAACAACGGAGCATCCAGCAGCAAAAAACACATCAAACCGAACTCGAACATTGGCCAACATTAGCCAGCGCATCGTTTCTGCCAGTCGGCTGGCCAATGATCGAGGCAGCGAAAGAAGTGCAACGTAACAGGGGCGAATGGAAAATGTCCTCGTTGTAAAAACGAAGACCGACTGGGCCGATATGCCGGGAATGTTACGGCCATTGTGGATCCCAGTAAACGGGAGCGGGGAAACTCTTGAGTCGCTCCTTGCAAATGCCCTTTCAAGCAACGATTCAAGCGTGGGGAGGTAGAGTGAATGGTGGCTTCTATTGTGCCTGTGCATGATGGCACGATTTTCCAGCAGGACGAGTACGAGCATAACGTGCCCGTTTGCGTTGCAAACTTGTGGGTGTACCGAAAAACGCAGCAGCAAAAAAGAAGTACGACCCGAAAATATCGTCCCTATGTCGGGAAGTGATGATGGCGGGTAGTGAGTAAATCCCTGGCAGTAAATCCAGGTCAGCATGCCGTTCTGTGTTGCGTCCGTTTTCGGTACGGTCGGCCGAAGTGGGTAGAGCGTGGTAGCGATATAGAGCCAACCCACCGAACTGGGCCATAATGCTTTCGAAAACACAGGCCACATGCAGTGCTGTGCGATGTGAAATGCGTTTGGCGACTCGTTCGACATGCACACAGTCCACATGCGTCGGTCCTTGCTAGTCGTCCGAGCTCCATGGAGGCGCCTGGTGCTTCGATCGACTAAAGCGGAAAGATAAACCCCAAAAATCCTACACCAATGGATGTTGTACGCAGTACGAACCGGACTCGAGTCCTTTCCTCCCCGTCTTATTGCATGTTGGTGGGTGTGAAGCGTAAACAGTGGTGCAACACTGTGGTGCTTTGCTCAGAGGTTCCGGATTTACGAGAGTGGGGCACACGGTCGGTTTGATAAACGGCATTGTCTCTTGCAATGCGACAGTTTGTAGCCACTGCATCCGTTCGCCTTTGTCCGGCCTGCTAGCGGAAGGGAAACCGGTCTGGGGCGCGTTTATTCGTCGACCGGGCGACCTTTTTTCACTGCCAACTACTCCCACCGTAATGAGGAAAGTGGCCACCTCCATCGGTCTGTTGCGGTGTTGTTTACACTTCGGTGCTCCTTTCAATCTTCACAAATCACGAATTGTGGCCAGCACTGTTGCGAACGGCGTGTCAAATTGTTTTCGGGGCGGCTTCCCCATTTCTCAAACAGTGACACAGTGCCATAAGCCATTTTATACTCGCTAACCCGGGGTTGTTGGGGTTTGGCGCAGCTTCTTTTTTTATTACCCTGCCCTTGTTTGCCCTAATCTTAATCGTCCGACTTTACAATCCCAGCCTCACAGCCACCGCAAAGCAGTCTACAAGTGCATGACGGGACCGAAGCACGCTGAAACAGTCCGATCCGATAAGAAGCTTTTTCGGGAGTTTTGAGGCATGCAAAAGGGACACGGGCACTTGATTGCGGTCCTGTGCTTGAAGACCTCAACCGAACGGTCGAATGATTTGCACACAAATTTGCTACCACGAAAATGCAACAAAACATGGCTCGGGACGACATTTTGTAAATTCAAATTACGACCCACGAAGATGCCTTGTTTCGCGGCCAAAGTGAACAAACCAGCGTGATGATAAACATGCTCGTAACTTGTGGTTTGTACCATCAACCGACGGAGCACACTTTCATCTTCCAAGTTGAGGGTTCACTGTAAAGGTTTCTTTTGACGGGAGTCAGGCTCTCTCAGGTTTTGGTCTTGTTTTATAGCAGTACTAGTACGATGAAATGTTTTAAATTTGAAAGTTTATCGGCAGCAGTTGACGAAGCAGCTACAGCGAAGTGGATAACTAGTTGACAGACACAAGGCACTTGACAAGATGATAGGAGTTATAACATCCACTCAAAGATGCATAGAAGAAACTGGTCCATGCTGTTCCTGTGGTTAATCGTTCGAGTCTTCGCTCCTGTAGAAAGGAATAAATTTGAACCAATCTCTGTTTCCCAAATGGCCTACCTTAATAGTCAGTCCAGCCATTTCGGGCATCCACTAGTAGGTTGAAATTTTGTTTCCGCGCTCGTCCGGAAATGATGCACCGCTGCTGCAACGAAGTTCTCTCGTCTCCTGAAATGCCCACAAATTTCAATACAACCTTGCGGGGTGGGTGACTGAATAATTCGTGAAACCCACACTTGGAGCACTTTGATCTTCAAACAAAAAAACTCACACACTCACTCACACCACAGCAACGCTTAGATCTGGTTCATTCCAATCACAACACTTTGTTTTCCCCTTTTTTTTCGGGTTCACCTTTCCTGATCTTGAAGCAAACAACGCGTTCGTCTTAAATCGTTTCTACACCTTTTCACCTTACAAACAACGTCACGAATTACATCCAACCATGGAGACAATCAATTATATGGACGCAAAGAGGATGTACGTACTGAAATATGTTAAATAGGTGGGGTGGGAATATGGGACGAAGGGAAAGGTTCTTTTTCTTTTTTTCACACCCACCACCCGTCACAACACGCGTATGCACTGGAATTATTTCGCGTTGGGAAAACTCCACTCACTACTTCCAAACTGTATCTTGAACACTTTTCTTCACCGTCGCAAACTGACCACGATCCACTATCAATTTTTCCGAGTTTTTATAACGCAACTGAACGAAATTACACAATTTTGCCCATTTTATACTTTTCATTGGCGATCAATACACTTTCAAAATGAAGTACAGTGCCGTAGCTCACACCTGGAAGGATGGTAAAGTATTGAAAATCGGTAAATAATATTGTAAAGAAGATATTTAACTTCGCTACAAGACAGAAATGAGTATCAAAGGAATCACTGAAGAGACACAAATTACATAAAACGAACGATGAAAACGAGCGATAAAAACGAACTCAAACGAATGTTCAAAAAGAGCAAACGTCACTGCTTGAGCACCACACCGTCAAGTTGCCCCCATTGTTCCCTCACTAATCGGCTCCAAGCCGGACACCGTTCGCAAATTACACCACCAGAAGAACCTGTCACATTGTCGACCGACTGTAAAAAGCGTTCCCACTTTGGTCAGCAGCCACGCCACGGGTGACAAGTGGAAAAACTATTTATCACCCCAATTCGACCTTCCCTTACAACACAGTCCCTTGCAATCCCTTCACACTGTGCTCTTTTAAGGTTTTATTTCAACTGTTTGCACTTTTCATTCGCTTCGTCAGTTATATTGTACCACTCGCTCACTGACTCGTTTGATCATTGTTACAATGTTCCCCGTCTGTCACTCGGACATCGTGCATCCTCCATTCCGTTCCTTAAGGACCTATATTTGTGCCGACCGGGAACGACAATTGGATGTTGCTTCAACTTGCTTGTGCCTCGTTCAAAAGGGACACGACGAACAGGCAAACGATAAAAGGAACATCAAATTCTGTTCCCGATCTTTTCCCGTGCGACCACTTCTTAACAGCGTTGCTGCTGCCTTGACTGACTGACGATAAGAATCTCCCGCGGTGAAAGCAGCGCTCATTTCTTTCTGCCTTACGCTTCCAAACACACACAGACAGAGTGAGTTTTCGCGATCGATGCCATTCATTTCCGTCCGGTCAAAGGGACCCCGCAGCTGTCAGTTGGCAACAGCACTAACACAGCACTTCCGGCCAGCACCGGACAATGCCGATTCAGAGTTTGATCTTTTTACTTCAACTTCTCGTGCACGAGGGTTAGCTGTATGTTTCGAGCTAACAGCATCATCCCGGAGGGTGGCAAGCAGGGATGACGCAGGCGACGAATTGTATCACCGTTATCGGGGCCTTATCTTCTTATCGTTCGAGCGGAATGGGTTGAAAATGGAAAATCCTTCCGGCCAAAAGCGTTTCCCTTTGCGCTTGCCGTCGTTTGCTGCGTTGTGTGTTATTGTTTCGTATTTTATTATCCTCCCATCGCCTTCGGCTGCTGCCTTCGTTCCATTCCAGCTTCCAGGGATAAAGTTTCTTATCCTAACGCCCACTCTTTCGCTCTCCTTCTGGATGTCTGCGAGCTGGTCCACCAGCAAGGTTCAGGTTCGTTTGTTTGAAGTGTTTTCTTATGTCGCTTTTGTTGTGGATGCATTGGGAAGCACCACAATCACAGCTGCAGGATTGTGCGGTGTCGGTGACTGAGCAATGGCAAAATAAATAGTTTTTACTCCCTTTCCAGCAAAGAAGGGTTTGTCAGGCCAATTGTCGGATTGAATTGTACGAGGAAGGATTTCGTACTCTCTCGCTGTTGGAATGTTGTCGTCCTTAAGTACGTTTAATCATGTCTCACGATCACGAAGATAAATCCCACTGCAGTTCAGGCGGGGATGATTGATTTTCTGTGAAAGAGAAAAAGAGCAAACCAGAAAGAAGATTGGTTAGTAAATGTACAGCACAATATCAGCTGCCTCGTATCACCCTCAACCCCGACAACCTATGCTATCGTTAATGAAGCGTTTTAGCCAAGCAAAATAGAGAATTACTTTACCATCGCACACGAAAACGATAATGGAGTGGCTTACTTCCCGTTTGAAGTTAAACGCTCACTTTGAGTGATATTTCCGTTGTCGTGAATGGCAACGAGTGACAACGATCGAGCTACTTAGATGGAAAAGAGAGCAGAAAAACAATGGCTGGATTGAAAATTGGATTGCAAAATGATCGATGCATAAATGCAATTACATTGATGGAATCTCAGCATCCATTCATTGGAAAATAGGCGTGCTAGGTATAGCCATAGACAAAGCAATACTGATGAGGTTGATAAGATTGTTTGATGGATGACAGCAAATACGCAACGATGATGGGAAAGTTGAAATAGATGAAACGATTGAAATGGATGGTACAATGGTTTTCAATTCTCTTCACTCGGCACAGATCATACAATTTCCGCCGTAATGTAACGTGTAATTATGTGAAATTGGGACAGTTTTGTGGAATGCCTTGAATGCTTTATGTTACAGAATCGAAGCCCGTAACTAGCTTCATACTTCAGGCTAAGTTCAAGCGTTTCTTAAAAGACAAAATTACTCAAAATACTTCAATCTGCTTCCAAGAATGCTCTCCATTTATTACTCGAACGCATTATTTGAGAACAATTACACTTGGCGCAACTATTTAAGTAACTTTACGCTTTTAAAATCCACTCAACAATGAAAATCCATTTTGCAACAACAGCTTCCTGATGATACCGATTGGTACCTAGGGCAGCCGGTCAGCTCATCAGGGAGTCGGAAATCATTCGGAAGATAACATGGAGGTAACAAGTTTGGAGTGCTTCCAACAGTTCAACAATGGTGCTACTGGATGCTGTTAAAATAGCATTGCTTAAATTATTCGTTATCAGCACCAGCCCGCGCAAACTCTTCGTAGCACTCTGCCACGGTGCCAAAACTTTTGCACTGTCCATTTTAAGTACTGGACTGTGTTATTCGTGTGGGTCAACATTTCAAAGCCCCGTCCCGCACGGATCCCTCCGAACCTCCGAACAAGATAATTCACCCCGAAAATCCCGGAGATGTACCGGGCGGATGCGCCCGATGCCGGATGCCGGGGGCTTTCAAGAGAGAAATATTTCTGCGCGCTGTGTAAATTGTGCATCGCACTGTTAATGATAAGTTATTTATGGACGGTATTTGCACTGGTGTTGTTTTATTTTATTTCCCGCTACCACCTGCACCCACAGCCCCCCCTCACACTCTCTCTTTCACACGCGTGTATATTCTCGTTCTTGTGCGAGTGAAGGCTTTGAGTTTTTAGCTAAACACCGTGTTAAAGCACCCAAACAGCATAATGCCAATCCTGGTGGAAACTTGATCCTGATCCTGTGGGTAGGACTATAGAACCACGCAGGGGAAACCACATTAGCAGGGGGTACGGAGAGATTAAGTATCCGGTTCAGTGGGTTGTCAGGAGTGAATGATGGCGTGTAAAATTTGCCCACTCAGTAATGCACCAGTCCGATGTGCTAGAATGTTTCGCGTTTGGTTGATGAGCACGAACGGTTCAGTATTTATTGTACGGCACAACACAAAGGAAATCAGATTAAATGTATCTAATTTGTTCAGTTCAACCGTGTTTTGTACACAACAGTTAACTCTTCCTCACAAGTTCTATAAAAGCTTATTGTTTGTTACGAATTGCTCAATTTCAGACGTTTTGTGGTACGAGGCACGAAGTCAAACACCGCCACAAAGCGTACAATCTACATGACAACGCTTCATTATGTTCCGTTCTTGGAATGGAAGGTACATGCTTTTCAAAAATGTTTACGATAAAAAAGATAATCATTTCACTCGTTCGCTCGTACAATCCATTAAAGGCCTGTAACACTTTTTCCTCACATTAGGCAATGGCTCATCACATTGTGCCTGTCAACGCAACACGTTCTTTTGATAGCAACATTTGCACACGCTTCCAAATAACTTCCCAATCAGTTACCAATTCACGGTTGCCATTGACAAATTTCAATACTGAATCAGTGACTTTTCATGCAAAAGCCCCACACATTGCCTACGTAAAACTGATTTCTTCAGCTTGCACAATCATCCAACACTGCAGGCACTTTGATTGGTGCGTCGATTAAAAGGGAAATCTTCCCATGCACCAACAGAGATGCCTGTTTCAGGAAAAAAAACATCGAACTTCTTTTTCAAAACCAGTGGGACATGACTGGTGGGAGGAAAACTGTTAGAAAAAAAGGAACAACCAAGCGCCTATCGTTCGACAAATTACTTGACACAAAGTCAACGCACGTTCCGTTCATCACTCACGCGCCCGTGTAATGCGAGAGCTAGTGCCCAGTGGATGGTGCTCTGTTGCCTCAAGCCCAACGTAAGGCAACGCGACCTAAGCGTGTAATCCACCGTATTTCCATTCCGGAACTAAAGCGCACTAACTAACTTCATTGAAGCGTTGAAGAAAGTTGGCCCTCAAGCACTATCGTTATGGCAGCATTGGGCAGGAAGGATGGAAAAAAGGCAAAAGTTTCAGCTTTTATCCGCGTAGATAATTGCTCGACAGGGTGGGAAGAGCCACGAAGGATGTATATATATATATATATATATGTGTGTGTGTGTGTGTGTTTGTGTGTGTGTTTGTGAGTATGCTCCATAGGGATGTTTCCCTTCTTTCTTCCGTTAGATGCTACATTCGCGAGATAACGGAAGGAGATGTCCTTTGTGCCGTAGCCTTTGGGGAATTGGACCATTCGCATGCGTTCCGTGTAGGTCACGTACCAGAAATCTCACCAACTCTCCATCGTCCCGTACCAGGAAACACGACGACTTTTTCCAAGAGGGCAAGCAAGAATGTAAAAAATACATTCCAAAAAACTCTATCATGACATAAAATCACTCTTTTCTGATAAGGGAAGCAAACCAAAAAAAAAAAATACACTGCCCTACAAACTTACGTGGCGCTAGGCGGGATTAGGTCTTCAGTTCCCTCAAGATGTCTAAATGGTACAATCAATTCTACCGGCCTCGGGATACGGAACTTCGTCGCACAATCGAGCACAACCTGTTTCCGAAAAACAGGCGAATAAATAGGATCGTGTCGAAAACGAATCACTTCCCCAAAACATTTTCAAAAACCTCGCAATGCAACCACTGAAGCACCAATAAATCCAGCTCCAGCCAGGTCGCACGACCATTACGTTAAAGCCCATAATCACCTACAGCAGCTTGTCGCAAGACCTCCGATTTAGACAATTCCGCTTCGCTCCCGGTTCAATATCTTGAATCGGAAGATTGGTTTCGTGTTTATCTGGAGTTAACATCGTGCCGTCCCGTCGATTGGCCGGCACAAAGCAGGGACACGTCCAATTATTCTTGAGCTTAATTGTGAAAAATGTTCCTCGGCGAATCCACCGTAATCGAGGGGTCTCGAAAATGTCCAGCTAGCTTGCATGGTAAGGAAAGAAATATTGTAGCACTCATTATGTGGCTACGTACGACGCGGGAGCTTTCTTCTTCGATATTAACAATCTTGTTTACTTCCATAACGCCAAAAGCCATAGTGCAGCACCGTACTAATTGGCCAGACGAACTTTAGGACTCTCGAAGTAACCCACATTTCGGTTGGCATGATTTTTGTACGATAATTTGCGACAAACAGCACGAGAGGGCGTGTTTTGGTGAATTAGAACACAGGACCGTGGGCGCTTCGGGAGAAAATTCACCCAAACCTAATTAGGCTACATTGGGCTACATGGCTACTGCTGCTAGATAATTTTGGTCATTGGGGTGCCCATCGCTTTGGTATAGCGTGCGGCATTCACATTTTCAACTCTTAATTACTTCAACTTTAACCACAAAGCACAAACCATCATGTTTCACGGAAAGGAAAAGGTCGTGTCGAGTGGTATTTTTATTGAAAATTATTATTGAAGGTGATTGATTCTGACATTTACCGAAACAATCAGTTGATTGAATGATAAACAAACCACTCAAAGAAAGGGCCTGCCGTTTAATTTCATAAAGATCACAGTTGCAACCTCTCGCCGACACGCACACAACCCCATCAAACTTTAAAAATGGATTCATTAAAAAAAAAACTCCTGCACAAAGGTCGTCGCAATCGCTTTTGTTTGCTCTGCTGTGTGCAACAACACACAATCAATCACAGTGCCCAAGCAGAATCTACTTTAAATGAGCCGTATTTTAAATTCTGCAATGCGATATTTAACTGCAAACCCGGAGACAAAGAAAGGATGGCTGGTAAAGTGTATTTGCACACACGCGTATCATATGACGTGTGGCGATACACGCGTCAATCCTGCTGCTGTGCAGCGCTCAAATGTGACTGACACATTTCTGTGCTCATTAAAAAATGCACAACTCATTTCACTCCCGCACCGACCGGAGTAGATCAATTACTATTCTATGCATAATGCAAAAAACCCCTTCCTCCAGCTTTATTCGCCGGCACAGTTGCCAGGTCGTGCAGGTGGTAGATGCATCCGTCCTGGTTTGTCTTTATTTCGTGATTGAAACACTGCAAATTACCTTTCTCAACAGTGCACGCCACGCGAGATGAAGAGGAAGGGCGTGTTTGGCGCGGTAAAAAATGGTAACTATAGTGACCACCTGAACCGGTGTTCCGGGTCAATGCGACAGCATTGCATCGATCGGTTCAGATTGAGATGAAAGAAAAATAAAGTGTTTGTTAATTGTAGCCATTATCTCACGCCTTCTGATACGTACTGGATGGACGGTGATAATGAAAGAATTCAATATCGTTCCAATTTGCCCGGAAGCTGTCTTTTAAATGTTGGATGTCTGATTTCATCGGAGAGTTGCGAAACGAATAAGGTTTCAAAAGAGTTACCCCCGAGTTTTTTTTTTGATATTTTAATAATAAAAATTACAAAGAAACGTCACAAAGTACACAAAAACGCGTAAAAAAATATTGGTTTGATAAACATAACAACGCTACTCCTCTGTTCACTAACCTGCTTAATTAATAAACCGAAGCAACCTATATTGTACACCGTCCAAGCAAACAAAAGCACTGCTGTACACTTTCCCACAGGTTTGCACAAACATTGGTCAAGCTATAAACGAACATCAGGATTTATCACATGTTGTGGGTCCGGGTGCAAGCATAAGGTGCATTGTCGGTTTGTGATTCAACTCTTTGCCTATTTATTTATTCGCTCAGCCTCGCTGTACAGCTGCACTGAAACAAATAAATAAATAAATAAACACCACAACAGCATCTACCACCACCACCACAACAACAACACGTTTTGGGAGACCCATCGTGCAGCAGGCTGCTTTCCCCTGTTCAATGATCATTATGATGATGCTGTTGCAGTTTAAATTTCATTCTGTTTTAATGTAGTTTGTCGCATTCACCACAATTTCCATCCGATTGCATCGCGGCAACGGCATATGGAGGTGCATTTTTTTGTGTACTGCATTTTTAAGAGCTTTGTTTCCTTGCCTAGCAGGTGCATTATCAGCGATATACTCATCAATGTTGACCAGTTTGCTTGATTATTCTGCAAACTTTTATTGAACAAACATGGTTTCACACTAATGAAAACAGTGTTCGAAACCATGGAAGTGACCTTTCTGCACACAAACACAAAATCTGTTCACACACCTAACCCGTTTGTGGAGTTTGGCTCAACCGTTTCAAAGGCAATATTGCAACTCTACAACCAACAAACCATGTCAGGCCCTCCTAACTCAACAATCATCGTTGTTCAAATTTTCCAAAAAACAATTTTGCCCTATGTAATCTCATTCCATCATCAAATCCTCAAACTTAGCTCGATTGATAACAACCTCATCCCTTCCTTAGGGCGAATAGCACGGTAACGCTCTATCTCTACGACGGTGTGAAACTATTTCAATTATTTCTGTTTTTGCTTGGATGGCAAACAGTGCATCAAATTTTGATTACAAAATATAAACTCAAACCCTTAACTTCCCCGTTTGTCGAGTCTCGATTGTCCAGTGCAGGAGAAAGACTACTCTACGTCCTTTCAAAGTCCAGGTTGACTGTCTGTAGTTACAATTTACGCAACTTATCGGTTTATTATTTGCACAGCAGCTTCATTTCTTGCCGAGAACGTGATCGAAACGATGGGTATAACTTCCCGGACTGAGCAGGGTTTGTAACTTCATTTGTGCGAGGATTTATCGGTCCATTTGTTGACCACCGTTACAAGATGCAGAAGGTAGTATGTACCTGAGTACGTGCCATATTTCTCGGTGTGTTCATTACGTCTGACCATCGCTGAGTTTTTAACAGTCGTCATTCCGGTTTATTGTTCGTACCTTATCCAGATGGAACGAGAAGCAATTTAAGCGTTTTATGATTTACCATCGATAGAGTGGAATGGCTTTAAGTTCACCAAATTCATTTCAGTATAATCACGCCTAAAAGTATGCAACTCTAGCATGCTGAATCTCATTTATTCTTTCTTATTAGACCTATGTTTTGGTTTGTTATGTATATCTAATTCGTCAGTTGTTAGCGCAACAAGAAATCACCAGTTTTCGAACAGCCTTGAAAGATAATTTGTTTGTCATTTTCTGCGTGTAATCTACTCTTAAATAATCCAAACAAATATACCGAAATCGTGACAAAAAAATCCCCTTCCAATTCACGCAACCTTGTGTGTATAAATCATGTCAAAACGATTGGCATAAACACTTACCCGTATTAGGCGGGCCAATAAAGCAGCCTCGATGTCGATGTCGGTATGTCTCAATTTATTTAATCGTGCGGATTAATCCCCAAACGGGCACTTAATGGTTCTTCAAATTTGCCAAAATCCATCGGACGCAACAGCAAACATTAAAAAAAACATCAACATGAACACCCATTGACAAGACAATTTGTCTGCACTGGGCATCTATCCTTCTGCAAGCATAAACGAGCGCAACCATAAATCATCAAATAAATGCATAACCACAGCAAGATGGACGGAGCTGAAATGCGATCGTTTTTAAGCACTTTGCCAGATCAAGAACATGCTCACGATTCATCCATATTTTACATTACTCTGTCAGCTCAAGCTCAAACTCGACTGGTTAGGGGATGGAGAAAAAACAGGGGAAATGATACGTGTGCCAGTTGTCGATGTGTTTGTTGTTTGTACATTTTATCATCTATGCTTCACCAATTCCCAAGTATGCGTGTGTGTGTGTGTGAGCGTAAAAGGACAAGCAAATGGTTTGAAGAAGAATGTTGACTGTACAGCATTGCATACCGTATTGGTCGTTTGTGCAGAATGGAGCTACATCCTGTGAAGTAAACATCATTCAGTGAGCCATAACTCCGCCATCATCATCGGTTCCAGTGATCATCATGTACCGGAATATTGCACTCATGGTCTGAACAACTCAAGCTTCCCGAGTTCCAGGACGGTCGGTGGTAATGCACGCGAATCAAGTATGTCACCACTGGAAGATGGGTACTTTTTGAAAAGTGGAATGGCTCGCAAGCGCATCGAAAAAAAAACCATTCTACCAAAAGGACTGACATCCTTCCGTTCGGTACGCGGTTCGATTTAAAACATTTCATCTTAATGCCTTTTACCCTTCGCCGATGATGCTTCGGTGTGGCGAATTTCACGAGGTTCTACAGTGCCCTGTCCTTATGGCAGCACCCATCGTGCGTATGTGTGTGGTTGGATGGATGAGTGGGAGCAGCATATTCTTATGGCTTTTAGTAAAGACCCGCTCTTGAAGAAGGCGCTGTTGAAGGGCGCGCGTTCGAATGGTTTCCTTGAGCGATTTTTTCCTTCCACACATCCGGACGTTCTGTTATGATCATTATGGTTGCTATTGCTATTGCTTCTACTGTCTGTTAGGTGGGGCTTCCGGCAGCCTGTCGCACCATATGGAGCAACTTGGGTGTGCAGGGATGGTGGATGGTCTGGCCATTAGCATCATTTTGATGATATGAAGCAATTGCTTTCTCGACGAAGTGGATAGGCACACGAGCAAGGAAGGGAAAGAGAGCATTAAAATGGCCGCTTGTCAGACGCCGGTTGTGGCTAATGTCATCGCGGTGAACCATTGCTCGAGGTTCCTCCTCGTAGGTGCACACACATACACACACGCATTCCACACATTTATCTTCTTGACTTTCCCGTAGACGGTTTTCCGGGTTTTCTCTCCGGGGAGGAAGAAACTGGGATGAATGCATCGCCACCATTCCCTCTAATGCAGTTACCATTTTCTTGCCCAACCCTGTCCGGACTGCCAGGGAGAGGAAAGTAATTGAGCAGAAATTGAGAACGCTTTCCCATCCGCAACCAGAACCGATATGAAGTACTTTGGAAGCAAGTGTACCGTAAACGTCGTTTGGCTCCCAGTCCAAGACACTCAACCATCCACCAGGCCAGTCAGTAGCCGAGCTTCGGCAAACCATGGTCCTGGATGGTTTGCCATTTGCAGAGCACCGGCTGCCAGCGGTCCATGACTCGCCTCCGGCAGTATGATGAAGCCCAATCCTAGAATAGCTGCACCCCGGACAAAAGCCGTCTGTAGAAGGTAGGATAGGGGTTGGATTGGGGTCGTCGGATGTACACTTCAATTTCACTAATTTATGGCCATTTCTGCCCATGCCTCCCGGTGGTGCTTCCGACCATTCGGACAGACCAACCAACCGATCGGATGCCCCCTCGTGCCAACGCAGCCAACACAGCCTGCAATGGAGAGGTTCCTTCACCGACCTCCGACTGGCTGGGCGTAACAAATATATCTTATTTTAATCAGTTTTACTCCTCGCGCCGCGAACTCATTGATTCTCGCTTCTCCAATTCTCCAGGTCCAGTTCTTCGGGAGAGCCGTTCGTTTCGTTTCGTACCATCCGTGCCCGGGGTTGGCCATGTCGAGTTGGAAACAACATTTCCAATATTGTTTTCGACATTTCCCTTCCCATATATCAATTGCCCGGTTTCGGATGCGGGATGTCAGCTATCTTGGGGCCGCTTTTATTTTCGGACGGCTCAACTCGTCCGATCCCGGAGTGTGGAAAGCAGCACTTGTTTGGGGGGGGGATACAGCAGTGGAAGGTCAAGTAGCTGCAGGAGGAACAATTTCCGAACGAAGCTTAGCTTTTCCGGAGGAAAAATCAGCGAGGCTTTGGATGTGCTAGAATCATTTACGCTTTTGCTTTGGAGCGTGCGAGTGAAACGATTCATGCGGCAAACAGATATAAATGGTAATGGAAGTGATTGTCCGATTCGAGAAGACTCTCAATGGAACCTTAATGATGGTGATGATTTTATTCTTATGGTTAGCAGATGAGATCCAAGTACTCGTAAAGCAAATTTCCATTACAATATCCTTTTTTTAGGATAGAGCTGAAGAGAGCTTTATTAAAAGTATTAGTTAGTGTTCTAGCGTCCTTAAGTGGTTTAAAGGTAACATGTGTGAGATGTTTACTGTTGGTTGCATGTTTGAGATCCGTTGATTGGATGAGTTAATAACACTCGAAATTAAATTTTGACCTGAAATTTTCAATTAATACAAGTGTCCTTTCGCACCAAAACGGAAACTTATTAATCGTAGCGTCAAATAAGCAAAATGCATGACAATTGATAATAGATTTAAATTCACAAAGATTCTGCCCGTTCATTCTAAAATGAAAAAAAAAATTATTTCCCTTTTTCTTTTTCAGCTTGATACACGCTATGAACGCTAAAAGTGATCGTTTTTCTACGTGCGTATCATCTTGAGCGAAGGGGGCGCCTTCTTGGAGCAAAATCCAAGGTTCCAAATTCAGCTCACTTCCTAGCTGAATTTCTGACCTGGCTTCCGGTCAATGCGAAAATCATAGAATAAAATTGCAGATACCAAGCGAGAGAACGGAACACACTTTTCTTTTTTGGGAGCTTCGCTCGCAGCACTCCCATTGTTCCTAAGCTCTTGTGTGCTAAGCCTGTAGCTTCATTTGGTATTCATAAAGACGAAGCGGCTCACGGCTGTCCTTGCCGCTGTGAGACCGAGTCCGATAATAAGCTTTTCCTTCCAAATTCAAAAGTCAGCATACTTTCGGAGTTGAATCTTCGCGACTGCATTGCATTGTGGCAGTGCCATCCTGTCGTAAGGCGGAAGCAAAATGAACCGAAATGTTGAAACAACGAAAACCGGTATGCCCTACGGAGCTCTTTTACCACTTTTCTTTCAAGAGGTTTTAAGACAAGAAAAAAATAAACAAGGCAGCTGCAGATCTTTTTTTCAATCTTTCGGTCATATTCCGCCCAGCTTATGAACTAAACTGGTAACTTGGGGGAACCATAATAGCAACCCAAAACGTAGCTCGTATGGAAATGCGCCTAGAAGTATGCAAGATTTTGTGAAGAAGAATCCAAAAACTCTCACCATTTCGCTATGGATTTCGCTAAGGTGCTTTTTTCTCTGGTCGGCTTACCGCCCACTTCCGGTACGATTGTTTGCATAGGCCAACCAAAGCCTGGCATTACTAGCCTTGTCCATGAGCGTTGTGTATGAGTGGACCAGATCGGTTTCTACACCTGCACGGTGAAGTATCTTCAAAGCTAAAGCCTAAAGCCGTTCTACACAAGCATACGTACTAGATAAGGCAGTTATACCGCTTGCGGACCTATAATAAAATAATAATGTATGTAATCCTCGAAAAAGGGTTTTGTTCTATAGCCTCCGATAAATAAAGTGGCTCACTGTTTTGGAGGTAAGGTGGTGTCTCGAACACTTGTTCTAGTAGACCATAGTATTGCGAGCAGAAGGAAACATCACACGAGGACGCTGTGTGACTACGTTGTCTCGCCGAAACCAAGCCCTTCTTCTTTTAATAAAGATATCGTCCAACGGCGAACTGCAATTATGCTGAAAGGGTACTAAAATTTCCGCTCCGTTTCACTCACTCGTCGCTGATTGAAGCGATGGGCAACAGCGTGTATTGAAATGTTATCAATTACGCTAATAGGCAAGCGCATCTTCACCAGGAACCTCCGACATCCAATCCTCTTTTGAAGTAATGATTTCTTCTTCGTTTTTTTCCCCAAAACCCCAAGAAACCCTTAGCTATGGAGGAGCTAAATGTGGCCATAAACAACAGACCGCTCATGCTTAAAACGACCAGATAAGAAACTTTACACTGTGCCGGCAGAGCCGCAGACAGTGGTAAGCACTATTTTTGCTACCTATTTATTACGAACCATTAGCACCGTGTGCCCTTTTTCTGCTGTTGCTGTCTTTCGGGTGTGAGAAGCAGCATTCGTAACCGATCATCGGTAAACGATTTCAAGCAGCACTTCGAACAGGTCGTTAGCAGAGTCGTAAACACTGAGAACCGCTGGCAAGCAAATCGTACCTTACCGGCACAGATAGGGCCAAAGTGGGCATAAAATTTAAAGGCAGGCATTATTGATACACCACCAAAAAAAAACAGCAACCAGTCAGCTAGCAGAATTGTCCAACTTGTAAAGTGAGTGAAAGTCAGCCACAGCAAAGGAAAATATTCCCGAACCAGGAAACACGCTTTGATCGTAGTAATAAACAATGATATTTCAGTTTGCATTCCATAAACACTTTTCATCGCATTTTTCAAAAAAAAAATCCATTCCCTTTTACACATATTATCTATAATTATGAAAAATGTGAGAATGTGAGAGTTCATTCCAGGAATTCCCGTGCAGTGATTGTCTGTGCGAATTTTATCACATTCTCTCTGATCAACCAAATCAATTGATGGTGTAAAATTTCAATACATTTATTCATGTTGAAAGAGTTGAATTTTCAATCATGTAAAGTGGCTGCACATGATATGATGCAAATGAATGCATTTAATTTGTTTTATTGCCGTCCCGTCTCTGAAAATTGTTGGTTCAATGCATTGCTATTACATTCTTTTCGACAAACAATTTTACAGAATGTATAGTTCCACGAATTTTTAACACATAGCTTCCATGCACAACAGTCAATTCAACATGCCCAATATGCACAATCAACGTGCAGCAAAAATTCCAAAAGTGCATTACCCATTGATTTCCAGGATTTCAGGGCCGAGCAAATAATCACAAAATCCACCCTCGTAAAATTTGCTTACTAACACGATAACTCACTTTTCCATCGACTTCGTGCAAAAACACGAACCAATCCATTTTCATCCACCCATCCGATCCGAGGAGAATATGTGTGTGTGTGTGTGTGTGTGTACTGGTGTGTCTGCACGGTAATTGGAAGTGATCGGAGTGGTAATTGGACCGAAGTGGCAACCGAGGAGATACTTAATTCGAAAGTCATTATCGTATGCACATAAAATTTGCCGACTGTGGGCTTAAACGGTGCAGCGCCCTGCAGCAATGACAGTGGTTAGAGGAGGGAATAGGCAGGTAGGTGCCGCTGTAATGAGGCTCCCATCGGAAGTTCCTAAGCACTTCCGGTGTAGGTTGGTTTGATCAGGCAGTCAGAATTCGGAAAATCTGCACTGCATGTAATCAGGCAAACAGGGGCAGGAGTTTGGGAGGCAACTTACACACATACACACACATACACACACACACACACAAACACATATATCTAGAGTGACACAAATGCCGTGGGAAATTAACCACACGCCAGTGGCTGAGCCTTCGGGTAGTAAAACACCTCGCCTGGCACATGCTACAATCAAAATTTCATTCGAAGCAATAAATTTGTGAATTCGAAGTAAATAAAGCTTAAGTGAAATAATGTTTCCCTCCCCTTTCCCCTCAACGTATTACAAACTATGTCACACTCACTAATTCCGAATTATTTCCATCATACCCGGCTTTGCGCTAGCTGTAAACATGTGAATAAATAAAATTTATTCCAACACAATTCGTTCGCACAAAAACTTGGTCCGTAGCCTCATCATGTGATGTGCGAAAACGGGTACTACAGAGGCATACAGGCGCTTTCGAGCGATGTTAACGTAGGTTTTAAAACAGTCCCAGAGCTAATATGCTGCATGTCCCTTTACACACCTTCTCGCACTCAATCCCAACGCTGCACGTAACGTTCACTAATCAATAATTCTACCGGTTTTCAGTGTAAGCTTGCATCAGGACTCGCTTCATTCGCATCCACTGATGGCTTGTGGCAGTAGAGTACAACCAAAGGCCTCTTTTCGAAAGCAGGCCCGGAAGCCGCATAATTTTAATTCAATCTAGAACCAGCTACGTTACCCTGTTTTGAGGAGAAGAGGAAAGGGATTGCAGAACTTCCACCCATTCCAGGGAGGGAGGATTGGCGAATGAAAAGATGGCGGCAAGCTGTTGGCTTGCACAATTTAGCGACTACCTCGATAAATAATTAAACATGCTAATAAACTTTTCCAATAATTCGACAGCAACGATGGGCGGCAGGGATCGTGCCCGAAACAGGCTGTGCCTTCCTTAATACCGACCACCTGTTTTCTGGGAAAATTTGCCAACTCCTGCACCCCTCCACCCCTTTCTCTTTCTCTCTCCCTCAGTGCGCTCTCAGTGTTTGATCGTTTCGAGCTAATCGAAGGGCTGACGATGGAAAAGTTATTACCGGTTGTTAAAGCATACAAGAAGGCAAGTGGCAACCATGCAGTCGGGTGACGGATGCGCGATTTAATTTTATACTGAGCCTGAGATAGAAAGAGACAAAATTTTATGACGCCATTTGATTTGATACATTTGCATTTCAAAAACCAATGGCACAGGGAAAATGCCCAAATTTGGTGACAATAAAATAAATACTGCCATCAGCTCGAGCTTCGAGTGCAAAAGTGTCAAATGCAAAATTAACGACTACTAAACAACCGCTCGCTCCTTTGTCCGATAGTGAAGGGTACAATTTGTCATATTTATTAGTCTGAACAGCATTAAAATGCAGACACGCAAGATGCATTATTCTGTTTTGCTTTCTGCCCAATAAATGCATCGCTACTTTTAATGGACCCTAATTAACGATTCTCGCTCTCGATGATAAATTGGTAAAAATACAAACTCAAAAAAAGAAAGAACCACAATCGCCGTGCAATACTGACAATGAGTATCATTTACGCTCATTAAGATGACAGTAATAGATTGTGAGCGTTTTAATTAAATTTGCTTTAAGTGATTCCATTTGTGTGTGTGTGTGTGTGTGTGTGTGTGTGTGTGTGTGGGCAAAAGAACCGTCTCGTTATCGTTTACAAGTTCATGGTCGTACTGAACGATCAACGCGATTCCAGCTTGACAAATCGTGTGACACAATCACCATGCCCATTGTTTGTTGATATTGCTTGGGACACGTGCTCGCGAAACGGTGTGTAGTAATCGCATCCATCATTATCGTACAAGT